>PVKB01008002.1:0-23271 GCA_004027205.1 Ctenodactylus gundi | reverse complement strand
CAGGAAATAATAAGCAACCACTTTAAACAACTTCAGAATAAATTGTCAGACCTAGAAAATAAAGTGACTGAGCTGCAATATACAGTCCATAAAGAACACAAAGCAAATAAAGAAACAACCTCAGAATTATGGGAATCGAGGAGAAGACTGAGGACGAAAGGCTTAAAGGACATGTTTAATGAAATTATGGAAGAAAATTTCCCAACTCTAAGAAAAGAAATGAACATGGAACTATTGCAGGCATATAGAACACCAAACAACTTTGATCAGAAGAGATCCTCATCACGACACATCATAATTAAAATTCTAGAAACACAACACAAAGAGAAAATACTAAAAGCAGTAAGAGAAAAATAGAAGGTGACCTACAAAGATAAGCCCATCAGGATAAGGGCAGATTTTTCAACCCAAACTCTAAAAGCTAGGAGATCTTGGAGCAATGTCATCCAAGCAGTGAAAGAACATAAATGCCAACCAAGACTGCTATATCCAGCAAAATTATCTTTTAATTTTAAGGGAGAGCTTAAAACTTTCCGTGACAGAGACAGCTTAAAGGAATTTGCAGCCACTGAACCAATATTGCAGAAAATACTTAAAGGAAACCTGGAAAGTGAAAGGGAGACCAGAGACACCAATGACCCCAGAGAAGAAGCGACAACAGCTAGAGGAGAATGAGCTGAGAAAAAAGTATGTTGGCAATTAGTGAAATATGAGTAAATAAGATATGAAGGTTAAGGAATTCTGAAATAACTAAATTTGCCTGCATGTCTGTCACTTTAAGTATATTTATGTGGCATAGATTTGACTTCATTTAATGTAGCAATGTGATATAGTTTTAACTTTGCATTGTTGTAGCAATTCGCTTATCAGGTCACTAATGAAAGTTTATCCTAAGGAAACTGACTGATGTAAAGATAACCTTGTGAATGTACAAATACGCACCTTCCAGTATTCAGCTAAGGCAATTGAATTTTATGTATCTATTTATTTTTTCTCTTTCCCAAATTAACTAGGTCTTTTGAACTACATGCTTATAGTTATTTTCTAATGGGAACTGGTGGTTAAGGCCAGGTGTAACAATAACAACAAAGATATAGGAAAATATGGAAAAAAAACTTTTGGTGAATATCCCAATAAAGGGATTGGTTGGATTCAGAGAAGAGATATCAACATCTAACTACTGAGAACCCATTAGAGGAATAGGAAGCTGGGGTAGAGTGGTGACTTAAGTGAAATGACTTAGGTGCAGAAGATTAATATGTTAAACACTGTATGGTTTCTTGGACTTGGAAAACGCAGAACATAGACATTCTTTGGAACCATACAAAGTGATAGCCGGAGCCAAGGGAAGGGAAAGGGAGGGGGTGGGAGGGTAGAAATGGGAAGGGATTGTAAAGTTAATGTTATACATAGTTGTACGAAACAACCAAATTCATTGTAAATACTATGTATTACATCTGTATATTAATAAAACAAGAGGTTTCAGTGATTTTGATAAGGAAATCGGGAATGTCACAACCCTGAGCACATGTACAGGTGAGAAGTTTTACAACAGTGTCAGTCAAAAACTTTTTTGAACCTTTCATCCACTTCACTCTGTGTCCATTTCAGACGTGGAAAGAGCAGAGCCATAAAGCCAGCTGGAGACAATGGTAAAAGTCATAGGAGGAGAAAAAGTGTAAACCAACACTATCCCTTCCTCAACAATCTACATCCTGCTTACAACATAAAGTTGAGTGACAAGCCCAGTTTAACTAGAAATTTGAAGTATTGACTTCTACCAGCAAATGAACACTTCTAATTACCATACTGAAGGAGCTCGTATTTCCTGAGCACAACTTCAACATTCATGAAGCCGTTTTCATACAGGGATGGGGAACAAATTAGCCCTGCTGAGCAAGTTTAAATGGTAAATAACAGCACTGTGGGAGGCAGAGGTAGTAGGATTGCAAGTTCAAGGCCAGTCTGAGTAGCTTAACAACTTGGTGACAGTCTGTCTGGAAATTGAAAATTTTAAAATAGGCTGAGGACATAGCTCAGTAAGTGTTAAGTCCTTGGGCTCAATTCCCAGTATAACAATAAAGAATTTCTCAAGCTTGGCTCTACTGATATTTTGAGCAGATAATTTTTGTTTGGGAGTCAAAATTGTCTTTGTGGAGAACCACTGGACTAATGGGAGATGAAAAATAAATAACAGTGCCTCAGGTTTGTATGCCTGTTGCTACCCTAGGTAAAATGGTTTGGAAATGCCCCGTCTTCTCTCAGCCTCCTTGGACTCCTGCTAAGACGCTCAACATTTATGTTTTCCAATTTTTTTTTTTCACATTTCACTTACCAGTTCTCCCCTGTCCAGGGCCCCTTACTCTCCTTTTCTAATGGTGTCATCAGAAATTCAGATTTTTGGGGGCTTTATTATGCAGAGCACTTTAGCTCTATTTTTCTTTTAGAAGCCCAGGAGGCTGAGACAGTAGGCATGGCACGTGTGCATGTGGACGTGTGCATATGTGTTATGGTTTGGGTCTGGAATGTCCCACCAAAGCCTCATGTATTTGGATGTTGTGGAGTTCCTATGGAACTGTGCGCTGTTAAGGGGGAGGGGCTGGTTGGAAGGGGTAGAATACTGGGGATGGACCCAGAAGGGATGGATTACTGGGACAGGCCCTGGAAGGGCATATGCCAGTTCTGCCCTTCATCCCTCATTTGGCTTCTGTCTGCCATGCTGTGAACAGCTTGCCTCTGGCTACACTTCCATCATGTGGTTCTACCATTGTCAGCCACCCAGGAATAAACTGAGACCTTCTGAAATGGAGCTAAAATAAATCTTTCCTGTCTTGTGTTGTGGATATTGGATATTTCTGTCACTGCAACAAAAAAGTAACTAAGACCGAAATTAGTACCAGAGAAATGGGGTAAAGATTTATTTTAGCTCATAGTTTCAGGTCTCAGCAGTGACGGTATGTATGTATATGTGTGTGGTGTGGGATGGGTGTGTTATTATATTTGAATCAAAATATGTCAAGTTATTTCCCAAATAGAGAGCCATACCTGTTGAAAAGCAATCATACCATCCTGAAATAGAAGCTACTGGAAATGTTAAAAGTTTTAAAGAGGAAATCCTCCCTTGGAAACTCCCCCTCTCTAGTTATACCATGAATTATGAAAAAAAGTATTTCAGACTACACAGTCAATGCTCTGTTTTTAGAGGGATTGTCTATAAATGTTGTATAAAATTAAACTTCATAGTGAGTTCAAGACCAGCCTGGGCTACAGAGTGAGACTCTGTTCCAAAAATATATAATGTGAATTAAAATTTTTATCTCTTATTGACTATATCAGTCAGATATAAAGGAATGTAGACTTTCTAAAGTACAAATCAATGGACCAAAAGTAACCAGTCAAATAAAACCATATCAAATATCCTATCTCATTTGTTGTATAGTACACAGATACCTTTGGTTTTACATTATTCTGATTTTTACAAAAAGAAGGCAAGGGAAAACATTTAATAAGTATATGGCATTAAAATGAAAGGCATTGCTGAGGAACGATCTTGGGGGGAGGTTAACCACTTTTTCAGAAGTTATTGAGTTATTAGTTTCAGTCGCCATCTTTATTTCATTAGAAATTTCTCTATTGATAGCATGGGCTTCATCGAAAAAACATCCAGTCAAGCTGTGATCTAAAACAGGAGGAAAACATTTTCCTTCTTAGGGTTCCATCTAAATAATATTAATAATGTCATCGTACATTCTGATTGTATGTGTTATACTTGCCTTTAAAACATACAAAACTATCCTCTTTGGGTTCTTAGGAACTTTTTCATCTTCTGACTCTTCCTTTAATCTTTTGAGGTAAAAATCCTCAAAGAAATATCTTTCAAACTTCAGGCTGGTATAATGTGCTGAAATGTATTTTGAGTACCTTCAAGAGTCTTAGCACTTTAATCTCACACAACCCATCCTCTTTCTCGCGAGAGTGAATTTCAACCATCAGGAGAATGCTCTTCTTATTTCCTCATTTTAAAGGATTTTTTTAGATGGATAGCTTGAATGACCAGTCAGATAGCAAACGCACATTGGTGTGTGTGTGTGGGGGGGGGGGGCGTGTTTATGTTGTTATTTTTATAACTTGTCAACTTCCTTTTGACCTCACCAAACTAGAGTGCAAACAATAGTTCAAAGTCTCATTCCACAGTACTGCACAACATTCAGAGACAGACTGAAATGTTCTGTTCATTCAAAGAGACTTTAAATAAAATATAAAAGGAAAAACTGGTTAAGAAAAAGGATAGTACCCAGCATAGATGAGGAACTTTTACATATAGTAAGAATGTAACAAATAATGCAGTGGGAAAATTGCTAAGTGTGAATAGGCCTTACAGGAAAGATATCACAGGTGGTCAATCAACACAAAGAGATTATAATGAAGCCAATAGATACCAAGGTTAGTTTCCATTATTTTTGAACTTCGTATCTCACAGATATATGTGCCAAAATGACGTAAATACACACGGATTTATAAAAAGGGAAGGACAAAAAACAATATTCTGAACTATATCTATTTGGAGAAGTGGGAAAGTTTTGGAATTTGAGAGGAATACATAATTGTATATTATTTGTGATATCTTAAGTTTTTAATTTGTTGGTGAGTTCATTTGTGTTCACTAAATTATTTTTTAAAAGACAGATGATAGGTAGATAGCTAGCAATTTATCTTTGGTCCCAAGATTTTGGTGAGCTGTAAACTAATGATAATGACAGCTTCACTTTTACACAACTGGAATCCTTTAAAATGACTTGGAAGTAGGATAGGAGGAATAGAACTTTTTCCTAAAGCACTTTCAAAAGTAAAAACTTGTAAAGATGTGTAAGATAAAGAAGCTGGTATTAGGATGGGGAAGTTAGGTTGCAATCACAAATAAACATCAAATCCCAGAGCTAGTACAGCAAAGCATTATTCCCTAGGCCTGCTGTGGATCAATATTCAAGGACCTACTTTGGAGCTTCTCCATCTCTTGGCTTTCTTAAACCTTTCTAAAAGTACCTAAAGCACTTTGACCACTCGATTATCACAGTAGGGGAGAAAACACTAGACAGTCACAAATATGAAATTAAATGCCTTGGTTTGAAAGTGGTTTATGCTCACAGCTCGTAAGAACAACTGGTCTTTTGGCCTTGACTAACTGCAAGGGAAGTATATGTCACCACTGTGCCCAGTAGAGAAGAATTAAATTTATGTACGTACTAGAAGCCTTCACCACAGAGCTCTTTTCAAAAAGACACAATAGCCATGACTTATATCCAGATGGTGAGTATGACAGACTGAAGTGAGGAGCACGTTACCCACTCTTCATAGGATGGTTTGTGTGCACTGAGGAACTCAGAGAATATAATTAATCTGTAAACTTTGAAAAAATTTCAAACCTTGGAGGTCCATGCAGTATACCTACAGAGGTTTCCAGAAATATTGGAGTAGGAATTGATTGAAGAGAATGAAGTCCTTGCATTGACCTCTAAAGCAAGAAGCAGAAAGGACTGAGAATTACTGGGACTAATATGAGCACACGTGTACCATGAGCAAGTGAATCTCAGACAAACATCTAGTACCTTCAGAACATTACAAGTTAGCTGGGTGCTGCTGTTTGCTTTGGATCAATTTCTCTCATCTTGCTTCCAGAACAAATGTTGAATCAGAGCTACTTTTGAAGTCACCAGGGTCACGTGTGCAATCCCTGAATTGCAGAGGTGATAGGAATTCATTGTGAAATTGGGTCTCTCTTGTCTTGCTCATTTCTTTTTTTTTTTTCCAGGAATTTTCTGACATTTTAGCAATTGTGATACTTCTTCCTTTAAGCACTCTGAGAATTTCACTTAAGTTATAAAGCATATTCTGGCACCAGGATCCAGCCACCAAAATCTCTTGTGGGAGATATTTGACTTTTCTGTGGGTGTACTAATGTACACCCAAGACTCCTTCACAGCCCACCTTAACAGAAACATTCTGGGAAGAAGTCTGGGATGGTAGTTCAGCCCACCTAAGTCTTATGGCTGAAATTTTGGGCAACTGGCCACTGAACAAAACATAGGCAAATCAGAACAGACACCACGGAGACAGTGACAGGAATTCCTCAGTGTTGATGACTTCATGTGAGTCTTCTGCAGTTTGACCCCCGAGGGCAGGATTAATAGAAAGTACCAGGGGATTTATTAATTATACATGCACTTATTTGTGTAGGGAGCATCTGGCCAGAGGGCATATATGGCCTTTGAAATCATTGGGTCCAGCCCAGCCAAGGCTTCACTAAGGAGAAGCAATTTCAGCCAACACATTGGGGGTGATTTATTAATAATTAAATGTTTTACCAAATATAGCAAGCTAATTTTTAAGTTGATAATGGTATGGCCCATGACTATCCACTTGGCCATGGAAGGTTTCCCACTCTTGTGAGTCATCCAGTACAGACCAGTTCCTTCTTCTCTCTTCCTTCCTACGGTCACTGCAATTCCTTTTTATTGCTGCTACAGCTTAAACATGCTGAGAGGTCACTGGGTGGAATTCTGTGTCCATGTCTTCCAGGAAAACTCCCTAAAGGCTGTAGTGCCAGTCACCTCAGGAAAAGAGGTCAATGCCAGAGAAAATAATAAATATTGGGAAGCATATCTGTCCGTATATTTACAGACATATTACAGAGATTTGACTTGACACAAATAGAGTGCTGTAAGTCTATTGTTTTTGCCTTTGGTGTTAGAGCTCGACATCTGTAAGGCAAGCAATCAGGGCAGAAGGACAGATGTCAAGTTTTGGTAAATCACGAGCAGGCTGGAACCCATCAGCATGAGCTGGAACTCCACAAGGACAGATAGAAAAACATATTGGCTTGTTGTTATTAGGACTAGGAATTGAATCCAAGGTCTTCACACTGAGCTACATCCCCAGCCCTTTTATATTCTTTTATTTTGAGACAGGCTATCACTAAGTCACAATGTTGTCCAGGCTGCCTCAGTCTCCCAGAGTGTTAGAATTACAGGCATGTGCCCCCATGTCAGCTCTTGTCTCTAACTTTGAAGTAGGTATCCTGAAATTCTAGGGTCCTTTGTCACAGAGCTGAACATGCAGACCTGGCTGAGAAGTCAGAGAAGTTGGAAGAGGATCCAAGGGAAGACAGACGAGTTGCAGCTAATGAAGTGAGTTACTGGTCAGAGGTGGTGTGTCAGCGCTACAGAACGGCTACTGCTGCTCTCCCAAGACTCCTTCACAGCCCACCTTAACAAAAACATTCTGGGAAGAAGTCTGGGATGGTAGTTCAGCCCACCTAAGTTGACATTTTACAATGTGTTCTCCGATACAAAATTTGGGGTTTATTAATAGAAAGTACCAGAAGCAGCACTGTCCTTGAAGATCTCTTATATTCTCCCTAGTGACCCCAGAAAACATCCTTCAACTTTGGGATCACCTAGCCTTTTTCTTTCACAGTTATATTTTCAAGACTAAAAAGATGATTTAAATTGCACAGCAAAGATCTTCCTGTGGCTTAGAACTGGTGACACTCTTCTAGTTGACTCCATGTCATACATAAGGAAGGCCATCTTAGTTCATATTGGTTCAACTTTTATCTATTTAGCTTGCCAAAAGAATGGGTGTGGTGCCTTGGGAGATGGTGGTGAACCAGGCCCTTGAGGAACTTGCTGTCGAGCAGGAGAGATAATACAAGAATAATCATACAGTGTGCAAGGTAAAGGAACTCAGGGTGTGCTATGGTAGTGTGGAGAAGGGGAAACCCACAGGCTGATATGGTCTTAAAGAATGACTATGAGTTAGCTGTATGAAGAAAGAGCAAAGTTCGTAGAAGGCCTACAGATGTCAGAGGCAAAGGCCCTGAGATATGAATTGATAGGCATAGGATGGAAATTCTTAAAAATTAAATTATCATAAAATCATGAAGTTAAAGGTAACAGGGGTGGCAAAAGATGAAGGCAGGTCAAAGGAAATACATCTGCTAGAGTTAGAAGCTTGAAACTTAGTCTTTGGAGACACTAACTGGTTATACCTATGTCAGTGAGAAAATCAGAAATTTCTACCACAATTATTTAAGCAGAAAAGTTTACTTGGGGATAGGAAACTAAGATTTGCCATTGCAGGAAAATCATGTTGTCATCTAATGTCATCTTCATTGTCCCAGGATGACTGTTGTTTTACCTCCAAGGTTCATACACACATTCTGGAAGGAGGGAAAACCCACAAAGAGAAAGAGCATCGCTCCTGGGAGAGGCTTTACCTTTATATTTAGAAAGATAATCCCTTTCCATGACTCCGGCTGTGTGGCATTGGCCTGAATTTTGCCACATCGCCTCACCTAGCTGCAGGCAAGACCGCGTAAGTGATCCCTGGAGTCCTCACACGCGCCCGCACTGTCTTCCTCTCGCAGCATTATATATTTTACCTTGAAGTAAAAGCCTTATGTAACTGTGCTTCGTGGACTCCATGAATCCTTTCAAGTATCTAAAGCTTAGGAATATTTGCAAACTTGGAAGTCCTTTATCACAACTCAGCAAAGCCTTCCTGATTCGGCCCCTTGCTGCTGATCTGACTTCATCTTCTACTTTCATCTCCTTTTCTCATTCCGTTCCACTCATCCCAGGATTGTCCCCACACTGACACATGCCAGCACACTCCAGCTTCATGTTTTGGCATTGTCTGTTTCCCCCATTTAGAGTTTTCTCATTTAAATATCCACATGCATCCTTTCCATGCCTTCCAGAAAGGCAGGAAGACCTTTCCAGACTGTACCTTAGCAAATGTAACCTTCCCTGTTACTTCTGTTTCGCTTGCCCTATATGCCCCACGCCCAGAATAGCACATAAGATGCTTAAAAGAAGAAATTTTGCTCATGCCCAGAACAATGCTGGGCTCATAACAGATGCTCAGTAACTGATTGCTGAAGAGATAAGTGAATAACTAGAGAGGAGCAGATTCAGTAATGCAAAGGGGAGCAAACACCCCCCTGTTACCTGGAATAGACTTCAAGAAGGGGAATAAAAAAAAAACCAGGATATCAAAAGCTTCCAGAATTAGGCATGGTAACACACCTGTAATCCCAGTAGTTGGGGAGGATGAGGCAGGAGAATTCCAAGTTTGAACCCAGCCTAGGCTATGTGACTTAGCAAGACTGTGTCTCCAGATAAAAAAGATTTAGGGATATAGCTCAGTGCAAAGGTCCTGGGTCCGAGCCCCAGTGCCACACACACAAAGATATCCAAATTGAATAAAAAGGAAATGTGTATCCCAGAAGGGGTAGAGATGGTTCGAAAGCAACAGGTATTAAGTGTCCCGGAAGAGAGCTCAGACCAGTAAACAAAGCTTCATGTTGAGTGCAAGATGACAGGTTAAATCAATTCCTGATTGGCTTTTCTTGAGCTTCCTGAACATCTCAAAGCATTTTAATTAATGAGATCTGCTATTACCAATGTGTGTCTTGTGTTGCTTTTTCATAGATTGAACATTAGATTTGATTATAAACTTGGTATTTGCTTTCAAATAACCCCTTTCTGTGCAGCCAGAAAATTGATTTTATAATGGAAGTCTTGTTGAAAATGTGGACGGAAAAAAACTGAGATCAATACAGATCACTGTTACCTGTTATTCACAAAGGAACTTCATTCTTATCTTTTGCTAGGAGAAGAGTGTGTTTGTGTGGGTGTGCATGTGTTTACTGAGAAAGGAAATGTCAAAGGTGAAGAAAGTAAATATATGTGTGTGTACGTATATAAAATAAGCACACTCACAGATAAAAGCTACAACTTTATAGAAAGGAAATCTTCCACTTTAAAAAATATCAGATACATTTCAACAGGGTGAAATCAATGTACAATTGTAAAATGGTTTATCTCCAGGCTCTCAGAGCCCTTAAGGTGACCTGATACAGTCAGGCAGTAAATCAAAGAAGAAAGTAATTGCCACCAAATATTAGGCACCTCTCGGAAGATTTTCTTCTGTTATGCTTGGAAATAGATCTTTCTATTGCTTCTTTGCTTTTTTATGTACTTTTATTTGTCCTTGAATTGATAATAAATATATGTACCTGCCAGATAATTTAAGATGTACAAAATAGTAGAGGAGAAATGCAAGTCTCTCGTCACAGTCCCCATCCCCACGACACACACAGCTCACCTCCTCAGAGAGAACCCTTACTGTCCTGGGTGTAGGTGTTTCTGGGCTTCGTTTTTTCACTCAGTGGTTTATTTTGGAGATAATTCCATGTCAAGACAGATAGAATTATGTCTTTTTACGAATAGCATAGGCAATTCTAAATTTTAATAGGAAAGGTTTTCTTTCCTCACTTCTAGAAGAGAATAATGCTTAGTTTGATGAAGATAAAACCATCAATAAAAAATTAAGATCTTATAGAAAGCGATTTTTAAGTGTCTGGCCTTCTTGGAAGCCTTCAATCTTCTAGAAACAAGATTGCTAAATAAAATAGAGATATCCAGAGTTTAATTTGAACCTCACATAAATAATATATACTGCAAATATAAGTATATGCCATGCAATATTGGATAGACATTTATAGAGAAACTTTTGTCCAAATTTATCTGAAATCCTAATTTAACTGGGTGTCTTGTATTTTAGTTTGTTAAATCTGGTAACCCTGACGGGAAATTACATAAAACTGATCTTAACCTCCAACTCTACCTTCATAAATTACTGTCTGTTAAAACAGGAAAATACAATCTAATTCAAAAAGTAGTAGAAGAAATTATAAAGGTCAGAGCAGAAATCAACAAAACTAAATTCAAAAGAATAAACAAGACTGATAAACCTCTACCTAAACTAACCAAAAGAAGGAAAGAAAAAACACATACCAAAATTGGACCAAAACCAATTGAACCATGAGAACCTTGAATGGATCCATAATACCCTTGGAATTTGAGGCAGTAATAAAGTCTCTACCCAAAAAGAAAAGTCCAGGGCCAGATGAAATCACAGCAAAATTTTTCCAGTGCTTCAGAGAAGAGCTAACTCGAATTCTTCTCAAACTGTTCCATGAAGATGAAAGAGAAGGAACACTACCAAACTCATTTTTAGAGGCTGGCATCACCCTGGTACCAAAACCAGGCAAAGACTTAATCAGGAAAGAAAATTATAGACCAATCTCTTTAATGACTATAGGTGCAAAAATCCTCAATAAGATTCTGGCAAATAGTATCCAGCAAGTAATCAGAAAGAGTATATACTTTTATCAAGTGAGCTTCATGTCTGGGGTGCAAGGTTGGTTCAATGTATGTAAATCAATTAATATAATACACCGCATTAATAAAAGCAAGAACAAAAACCACATGATCATCTCAAGTGATGCAGAAAAGGCCTGTGACAAAATCCAATATCCATTCATGATAAAAAAAATAACCTGAGGAAAATAGGTATAGAAGGGCTTTACCTCAAACTGATAGAATCCAGATATGCCAAACATAGTGCAAATATCACAATAAAAGGGGAGAAATTAAAATCATTCCCCCTTAAATCAAGAAAACAAGGCTGTTCACTTTCATCAATGCTATTCAACAAAGTCCTCCAAACCCTTGCCAGAGCAACTGGGCAAGATATGAAATAAAGGGAGTACATATCAAGAAGCAGAAAGTCAAACTATCCTTATTTGCAGATGATATGATTATCTACATAGAAGACCCCAAAAGCTCCATCATGGAACTCTTAGAAATAATAAACAAATACCTCCAAATTGCAGGATACAAAATCAATACTAAAAACAAATCAATAGTGTTCCTCTACACTAACAATGAACTCACAGGAAAGAGCACAAAAGAATAATTCCATGCTCAATAGCTCAAAAAATTAAATACCTAGGAGTCCACCTAACCAAGGAAGTGAAGGACCTCCACAAAGAAAATTATATTATACTGAAGAAAGAAATTAAAGAAGACATGAGAAAATGGGAAGACATCCCTTGTTCTTGGATAGGCAGAATTAATACAGTCAAAATGACCATACTGCCAAAACTTATATACAGATATAACACAATTCTATCAAAATACCAAAAACTTTTAAAATAGAATTTGAAAAAAAAATCCTTAAATTCATATGGAACCAAAAGATATCCAGAATAACCAAAGCAATCCTGAGTAACAAAATAAAAGCATGTGGCATTATAATTCCAGACATCAAGTTGGATTACAAAACAGCAGTTATAAAAACTATATGGTACTGACACAAAAACAGACAGGTTGACCAATGGAACAGAACTAAGGATGCAAAGACAAACTCAAGTACCCTCAGCTACCTGATCTTTGATAAAGGAGCCAACAGCACACTATACTGGTAAAAGGCTAGCCTCTTCAACAAATGGTGCTGAGAGAATTGGTTATCCACATGCAGGCAAACAAAACTAGATACAAATTTCTCGTCAAAATCACCAAAATCAAAATCTACCTCCTGGAAGACAAATTAGGCAAAAATATAAAATATATAGGTGTATGAAAGGAATTTATTAATATGACACCCAATGTAAAAGAAATATTCCCCACAATCAACAAATGGGATTATATCAAATTAAAAAGCTTTTGCACAGCAAAGAAAGTTATCAACAGAGTGAAGAGAGAACCGACAGAATAGGAAAAAAAATTTTCACCATGTGTACATCAGATGTAGGCTAGTAACTAGAATAAACAAGGAACCATTGAAAAACAGACCCCTCAAATTCAAAGAACTGACTTAAAGATGGGCAACAGAAATGAATAGGCAATTCTCAAAGTTAAAATGGCCATTAAACATATGAAAAGATGTTCAATATCCTCAGCCATTAGAGAAATGAAAATCAAAATATCTCTAAAGTATCATCTAAGAATGGTGTGTATCAAGAACTTGAACAGCAATTTATGCTGGCAAGGCTGTGGGGAAGAAGCAACCCTCTTACACTGCTGGTGAGATTGTAAACTGGTACAACCACTATGTTGGGCAGTTTGGAAATTCCTCAAAAGGCTGAAAATAAATATTCCTTTCAATCCAGTGATACCTCTTCTGGGAATCTTTCCAAACAGGTAAAAAACATCATATAACAGAGATGCATGTATAGCCATATTCATAGCAGCACAACTAACAATAGCTAAAACGTGGAAGACACCAAAATACTCGTCACCGGACTGACACAAAAATTGTGGTGTATGTACACAATGGAGTACTACTCGTCTATAAAGACAGATAGTTTTGAGGCTTATGGAGGTAAATGGACACAATTTGAGTCCATCATGCTCAGTGAAGGGAGTCAGACACAGCAGGTTAACTATCGAATGGTTTCTCTAATATGAGACACCCAGAATGCGGCCATGTCATAGAATCAAAAGGGGGGGATAGTGATAGCTAGGGGAGAGGAGAGGGCATAGGAGGTTGAAAAAGAGGGAGAAAAAAGACTATAATTTTGATGTGACATACATATGCAATGCTCAAGTTCAATGTAAAATTATGTATCACAAATATATTAATAAAATGGGGAAAATAAAACAGGAAAACATGGCTTCTTAAATACCATGGCTGTGAAAAGAAAACTTCAAACTTCAGGCTTCAATATTTCTTTTCATTGCTTTTTATAATCCACAAGAAAAGCAATGCTTTCCTGGAGTGTTTCCGATAATCCTGTGAGCTAAGGCTATTTAAGATATAGTCCTTGGCAATAAAAAGCAATGTATTTGAGATGTATCTTGAATCTTACAATCATACACTTAAACCTTGAGATGAATTAAATTTCAGGAGGAACTTTGCTTGTCTCTTACATGATTTTTTTTCAAAATGAAGTATTGCTATCTAGAAATTAAATCAAGTTGTAATTAAACCAAGCTCCACGTCTTATTGGAAAGTTAAGTATCAATCATGTAAAATTCTTATTTTGTTTTCTTGTGAAGCCCTTTGGGAATGGAAAAATTAGTGCACTGTCATTCAGAATGGGCTGCCCGGAGCCTGTGTTTCCCAGACACAACCTTCTCTAGTGTCACCAGTTCTGACTTCTCACTTTATTCTTACTATCCTGTATTCCCCCAAGATTCATCTGCCATTCTTTCTTCTAAATCCAAGAACACCCATTGACTCCATCTGACCCAGAAACCTGGAAACACGAATCTTCGGTGGCTCAGAAATGCCTTCTGAGATGAATTTGGAGATGGCAGGTGTATGCTTGCCCTCTCCTCCCACTGGTAGGACTTTATTTCCTCCATCTCAATAGAAACAAGATCCCAAAAGTGTAGGTTATTGTCTAACTTTGGAAGGAATCACATATTGAAGGAAAGTAGCCTTGAATTTTTTTATATACTAAAAACCTGCATGTACAGGACTCAGTCAATACTAGTTTACAGTAAGAGAAGCATAGTGGTTCTTTCCATATCAACATTTCCTGTTAGTGTTGAAATTGGAGGGAAAGTTAATGATATTCATGCTTAAGAATTCATGGGTGGGAAGTGAAAATGTAGTGCTGTCTAAAATTTCCTCTGAATCGAACAAAAGATATGAATCAGTGAACAGACAGATATGTAACGAAATAAAACACAATATATTTGTAGTGAGTATGCAGGTGTCCATTGTAAATTTGTGTGTGTTTGTGTGTGTGTGTGTGCGCACGCTGTGGGGAATCAAACACAGGGCCTTCTCACTGAACTATATCCCCAAACCATTTTTTTTTTTTTGAGATAAGGTCTTGCTAAGTCATCAAGTAGCCCAGACTGGGCTTGAACTTGTGATCCTCCTCCCTCAGTCTTCCAGAGTGCTGGACTATAGGCCTCTTCCACGACATCCAGCTTATTGTAAAATTCTTTTAATTTCTTATATGTATGAAATTTTACAAGAAAGTGTTGAAGAATTTGAGGAGTGTATTCCAAAGCAGACAGAAGAGAGATTAGTGCACTCAGAGGTGTATTTATACAGAACTATCTTGGAATAACTACTTCACTTCTCTGTGTCTTGGTTTCTTCGTCTACAAAATCCTAGCATCTAGCATCACATATTCTGCAAGACAACCTCTATGAAGCGCTTACCACTGTGCCTATTCTTTATGATGCTCTGTACGTGCTAGCTAGTAGTGGTAATAGTATGAAAAGATGTCTAAACCTGTTCAAGATGCTGTAACAAAATAGTTTATACTGAGAAATTTGCAAACATCAGGAATGCTGATGGTTCTGAAGGCTAGATTATCCAATATCAAGTGTTTGCTTCGGGTTTGCTCTCTGCTACACAGGCTGTGCACTGCTGTAGCCTCACACATCAGAGGGGGCTAGGGAACTCCCTCACTGTTCTTGTTTAAGAACACTAATCTCATTCGTTCATAATCACCTCCTAAATGGCCAACATCGTAATACTATCACTGGGAATTCTGTGTAGAGATATGAATTTTATGGGGGAAACAAACACTGAGAACATAGCAGTTGACCTATGAGATGCTTCATGGGATGAAAAGGCGTCAGGGAAGAGTTCCAAACAAGGAAACTTGACCTTGGTTTCAAGGGATGTTATGGAAATGTATTCAGGGAAAGAGTTCAACATTAGAATTAAATGGGAACAAGAGAATGTGAAGATAGAACACAGAAACAAAATGTGTATGACAGTCCCAGAGGTGGCTGGCCTGCCTGGGGTTAGGGAGAGTAGGACTAAATTCTAAGTTTTCATTTGGATCTGGACTACTTGTGTCATACTTCTTTTCAGATTGAACTCAAAGGTTCAAAGTGGGTAAAAGATGTTCCACATGTAGTTGGAAATTACCTTGGTTTCAATATGTGGGTTTTTAAAATGAGTTCTTTCTCTGTCACTAATTCAAAGATAACAAGAAAGAAAACAAAAGAATATACATAAAAATAAGCTTGTGCTGGATAGAAGCCAGTTTGGTGATTTTATAATCAGCATGAATACCCAGATTTTTCCAAAATGTTGAAATTTCCTTTAAAAAATGGTTTCATTACTGTGTGTTCTGCTCACGAATCTCTCTCTCTCTCTCTCTCTCTCTCTCTCTCTCCCTCTCCCTCTCCCTCTCCCTCTCCCTCTCCCTCTCCCTCTCCCCTCCCCTCCCCTCCCCTGCTTAACAGTTACAAGGTTTCCCTTCTTCTCTGGGGTAGAGTGAGTGCCCTTTGTCTCTGCAAAGGGAAGGCAGTATTTTCTAGCTCTAGAGCTGACAGAGACATCTTTGACATGTGAACAGAGAAGCCTGGGAAAGCCTATATGTCTTATTCTTCCTCCTCCTTAGAGTAGCCCCAGGCAGTGGTGGCAGGAAATGACAGGGATGGAGCTGTTGAATCAACCCTTGGTTGCCCAAGTCAGACTCCAGATACCATTTCAATCAGAGAAAAAAATTTGAAATTTTAATTTCCATTTGGGGCTAATCCCCTAGTATTTAAATATTGTAATAGATCCTGAGGGTAAGATGACTATGCTTTTTAAAAAATATTCACATCATGTCCGTTAGAGGTCAGCATACCTGGCATAGATTTCCATCTTTGCTGGCCTGTTAATACACCTGGAGATTTGTCAACGTTTCCTCTGTGATGCCCTAGCAAGGTCATTTTTTCTAACCTTGGGACTAGAGACAGCATGTTGCTTCTAAGTCTGTGAACATTCAGTTTTATAATGAAGTGCGAAACTTTATTCTTTTTGAGGGATGGGGTTGATAAACATAACATTAGTCTTCTAACTCAAAAGCCTTAAGCAAAAGAAAAAATATAAACAAAGAAATGCTTTCTTCTGCTCTATTGAAAAGGTCATTCTATACATATAATCATACTGGTTTTGGCTGGAATTGACAGTAAGACTTAGATACACCCAGATGAGGAACAAAGACTATCATTGTTTTAAAAAATAAAAAAGAGACCTTGGTGTTATAGCCAAAACCCTTTCTAGCAAGCTTATGCTCCAAAATTTTCTACACTGAATTATTAAATAGAAGATAAATGATGGGAATTTACTATGCTTTCCTGCGAAGCATTACTTAATATAGCTAGACAGGAAGTAACTGCTTGATACATATATTAAACATTTCTTGTTGTCATTTCTGATCCGTTCTGACTCATATGTCTTGAGGGCCTCTAGTGACTTGTCCCTCCCAACTGCTGCTGTACTGAGCAGCTTTTCATTGGTGCAAAGCCAACATTCCTCACTTCATGACTACTCTTCCCCTTTGACTGCTACATGGGGATTCCTTGTTGCTACAGAAGTAGGAGATGCCATCGAGCGACACCCCTCCTGGGAATGTATCCAAAAGAGGTCAGAACAACATATAACAGAGACATATGTATGTATACCCATGTTCATAGCAGCATAACTAGCAATAGCTAAAATATGGAAGTCACCGAAATACCCATCAACAGACCAGTGGATACACAAACTATGATATTTATACACGATGGAATAGTATGCATCTAAAAGTCCAACAGCGTGGAGGTTTTCACAGACAAATGGAAGAAGCTTGAGAACACCATGCTTAGTGAAGTGAGTCAGAAGCAGAAGGTGAAACATCGAATGGTCTCTCTGATATGAGAGACCCAGATCGCAACTATCTCATGGAACTTAAAATGGAAAAATAAAGTGAAACAGGTGAGTAGGTTGGGGAGGGAGGGTGGGAGGATAGGGGGAGGGACAAAAGGAGAGCGGGAAAGTCCTTGTCACCTCGACAAGGTACGTAGGTGCACAAAATGCTCAACTTCACTGTAAACCTTAAGTTTTGCACTTATACATATCAATAAAATGGGGGAAAAAAGAAGTAGGAGATGCTGTAAGACATGGAACCGACAAGGTAGGGTATCCCCACATGTGAAGCATGAAAGTGTGGGTTGGTTAATATTAATACTTCATGGGCCAAATTTGAAACATAGGTGAATGAATTCTTCTCCTTTCTTCTCACCAAATGGCCTCCCGGAAGATTGCCCCTGGAGATGTAGCGTTCATTAGCACATGCCACAGGGGAATAGCTTGCCGGATACAATACCCTCACGGTGACTGGCCCTCAGCTCTGCCACCTCTGCGTATCACCCCACTGTCACTTCTCCTGAACTAAGCTCCATAACACATAACATTACACATGACTTTTCTGTAGGCTTGCTCTATGTGGGATCTCTGGTAAAACACATGTCAGGGACACTTGATAACACAAAGTGCGGGTTTCCTTGTGCTGCCATTTCTTTCAAAACCACTCATGTGTCCAGAAGATGTGCCTCAGTTTTTCCATTTCGGAGTTAACTGGCTTATGTAATTCAATATATCTTTACATATTGAAGACATAGAGAGCTAATTTAGGCATAACACAATCACCAAAAGACAAACATGAGTGCTTTTTAGACTGAGTGGGGAAAAAATGAAGTCATCACGGTTTGCAATAAAGGCGTAGTCTTCAATTTGCATATGTGCATATTATATAATCACATACTACATACATGCTCTGAATTTTAAAAGAAACATGGGATAGGAGCTGACTCGTCGGGTGTGCAGCCCTCCCCAGTGCCACGGGACCTCACAGAGGAAGTGGGAAACCAGCAGAAGCTGGTTGGAGCTGACACATTGGGCGTGCAGCCCACCCCAGTGCCTGGGGAACTCGAAGAGGAAGCGAGGGCCAGTGGGAGACAGGCAGAGCCTGTAGGAGTGGACTGAGTAGACACATGGCTCTCCTGAGCACAGAGGGACCTCGAAAAGGACGCGGGGGACTGACGGAAAGCTATAGGAATGGACTCATTGGGCGCACGGCCCTCCCAAGCACCTCAAAACCTCTGAGAGGAAACGGGGTCCAGCGGGTCCCGGGCAGAGCTGCGTAGGGGAGGTCTGAGTGGGCATGCGAAAGTCCTTTGCGCCTTGGAACCTTGCAGTAGATCCAGGGCCTGGTTGCCGCCTGGCAGAGCCAAGAGGGAGTAGACCAGCGGGACTGAAGTGCATATCCCCACCGACCCTCGCCTCGGTGGGCAGCGAGGAGGTTGTGTTCTCCTAGCACTGGACAGAGCCATACTGGGGAGAACTACATAAGGGAATCAAGGGACAGACAACCAGAGACAACCAAAGACAACAGAACCATGCGGAAACATGGAAATAAATCTCCTTCAGAAAGTCATTACACACCAGAACAGCACAGCAGGAATCCTGAAAATGCAGAAGCTAAAGATGAAAATGGCACAAAAGATGGTAACTTCTGGGCCCAGAAATACATCAAATTAAAGCAGGAATTAAAGCAAGAATTATAGCAGAAATTACAGCAGAAATTAAAGCAGGAATTAAAGCAAGGAAATGATGCAGGAAATGAAAATTATGGATCAAGAGTGACGCCAAGACCTAGCTAAGCTAAAAAGCAAGCTTGGAGAAGCAAGTAGAGGAGATCAAAGAAGAAATGAACCAGAAGATAATGAAGAGCATACAAGAAATAAGAGAAGAACACAACAGAGACATAAAAAAAAATCAATAGCCAGGAAGTGAAAAACACACAGGTCACAATATGCAATGATACTGAACAATTTCAAAATAGATTATCAGACCTAGAAGACAAAAGGATGGAGCAGGAACAGAAAGACCATACAGATCACAAAGTAAAAAAAAAAAAAGAAGAAAGTGAATCATTACAACGACTGATAATAAAAGCTCTACCTATAAACAAAAAGAAACAACCTGAGAATTATGGAAATACAAGAAAAGACCTAGGACCAAACAAAAGGATTAAAAGATATATTCAAGGAAATTATGGAAGAACACTTCCCAAATCTAAGAAGAGAAATGAATACTGAACTACTGAAGGCGTTTAGAACACCAAATAATATTGATCAGAAGAGAACCTCATCCCGACACATCATGATTAAAGTACTAGAAACCCAACACAAAGAGAGAAGACTGAAAGCGGTAAAAGAAAAGCAGAAGGTGACCTATAATGGTAAGCCCATCAGGATAACTGCAGCCATCTCAAACCAGATTCTAAAAAAGCCAGGAGATTATGGATCAATTTCATTCAAACACTAAAAGAATAAAAATTTCAACCAAGACTACTATATCCAGCAAATCTATCTTTTAAACTAGAGGGAGAAATTAAAATCCTCCATGATATAGAAAGTTTAAAGAACCTTGCAGCCACTAAGCCATCACTGCAAAGAATTATCAAAGGAAACTTGGATAGTGAAGGAGAGGACAATGACATAAGAGACCCCAGAGGGGGAAAAAAAGAGACAAAAGCTACAGGAGAATGAGCTGAGAAAAAAGTAAAGCCAGTAAACAACATGGAAAAACTACAACAATGGCAGGACACACCAAACATACCTCAATAATTACCCTAAATGTGAACAGCCTCAACTCACCTATCAAAAGACATAGACTAGCTGACTGGATAACAAAACATAAACCCACAATTTGCTGCCTAAAAGAGACACACTTCACCCACAAGGAAACTCATAGACAGAAAATAAAAGGCTGGAATTCATTATTTCATGCAACAGGTCCCAGAAAACAAGCAGGGCTAGCTATACTAATCTCAGACTCATCAGATTTCAAAAGAAAATTGGTGAAGAGAGACAAAGATGGCCACTACATACTGGTTAAAGGAAAACTATAACAGGAAGAAATCACAATTATCAATTTATATGCACCCAACTCTAGAACACCCAATTATGTAAACCAAAAATGACTAGATCTCAAAGGACACACAGGCTCCAACACAATTATAGTAGGGGATTTTAATACTTCACTATCACAAATAGATCAACCAAACAAAAAATCCACAAAGATACACAACTACTGAAAGATACTATAGAAAACGTGGACGTAACAGACATTTACTGAGTCTTCCACCCAACATCAACTGACTACACCTTCTTCTCAGCAGCACACGGAACATTTTCTAAAATAGACCACATCCTAGGACATAAATCATGCTCGAGCAAGTATAAAGGGATAGAAATAGTCCCCTGCATACTCTCAAACCATAGTGGAATAAGACTGGAACTTAACAGCAGCAGAAACAGAAGAAAATTCACAAACACACTGAGACTTTAACAACTTCCTACTGACCAAACAATGGATCACGGAAGAAATCAGAGAAGAAATCAAAAACTTCATAGAGTTAAATGACGATGGAAGTACATCATATCAAAAACTGTGGGACACAATGAAAGCAGTCCTTAGAGGAAAATTCATAGCCATCAATGAACACATCAAAAGAAAGGAACAGTCACAAATAAATTCACTAATGATGCATCTTAACGACCTAGAGGAACAAGAACAACTTAACCCAAAAGGCAGTAGAAGAGATTATAAAGATCAGATCTGAAATAAATGAGATTGAAATTAAGACAATAAAAAAGATTAATGAGTCAAAGAGGTGGTTATTAGAAAAAATTAATAAAAGCGACAAACCTCTTGCCAACCTCATCAAGAAAAACAAAAAAAGGCAGATTAGCACACTTAGAAACAAAAGGGTGAAGTTAAAACAGACTCTGCAGAAATCCAGAATATTATAAGAAATTACTTTAAACACCTATATTCTAATAAATTTGAGAACTGGGAAGAAATGGATGACTTCCTAGATATATGTAAAATACCAAAATTAAATGAAGATATAAAAACTTTGAACAACCCCCTCACACACACACACAGAAATTGAAGCAGTATTAAAAGCTCTACCTACAAACAAAAGTCCAGGCCCTGATGGATTCACAGCAGAAGTTTTTCAGAACTTTAGCGAAGAACTTACAACAATCCTCCTCAAACTATTTCATAAAATAGAAAGTGAAGGAATACTACCAAACTCATGTCCTGAAGCTAGCTTCATACTAGTCCCAAAAGCAGACAAAGATCTAACCAAGAAGGAAAATTACAGACTAATATCCTTAATGAATATAGATGTTAAAATCCTCTATAAGCTTCTGGCAAAAAAAAAAAAAATCCAACAAGTAATCAGAAAGATCATACACCATGATCAAGTGGTATTCATTCCTGAGATGCAAAGCTGCTGTACACCATATCAACAAAAGCAAAATCAAAAACCACATGATCATCTCTATTGTTGCAGAAAAAAACCTTTGACAAAATCCAACACCCCTTCATGATAAAAACACTGAGAAAAATAGGTATAGAAGGACCCTACCTAAAACTCATAGAAGCCATATATGTTAAGTCTATTGTAAATATCATGGTAAATGGAGAAAAATTGAAATTGTTCCCTCTCAAATCAGGAACAAGACAAGGCTGCCCACTCTCACCACTCTTATTCAACATAGTCCTTGAAACACTGGCCGTGGCAATCAGGCAAGAAAATGAAATAAAGGGAATCTGCATTGGAAAGGAGGAGGTCAAACTCTCCTTATTTGCAGATGATATGATTATCTACATGGAAGACCCTAAAAACTCCACTATGAAACTCCTAGAAATAATAAAAAAATTTAGCCAAGTCACAGGCTACAAAATTAACACTAAAAATTCAATAGCTTTTCTCTACACTAACAATGAACTTGATGAGCAAGAACTCAGAAAAACAATTCCATTCTCAATAGCTCAGCAAAAATATTAAATACCTAGGAGTATACCTAACCAAGGACGTAAAGGACCTATATAAAGAAAACTACATTACATTGAAGAAAGAAATTATAAGAGACACTAGAAAATGGAAAAGTATCCCCTGCTCTTGGATAGGCAAAGTAAATATAGTCAAAATGACTTTACTACCAAAACTGATATATAGATTCAATGCAATTCCTATCAAAATACCTGCAAGTTTCTTCAAAGAACTTGAAACAATAATTCTTAAATTCATATGGAACCAAAAGAGACCAAGAATAGCCAAAGCAATCCTGAGCGACAAGACCAAAGCAGGAGGCATTGCAGTTCCAGACATCAGGCTATACTATACAGCCATAGTTGTAAAAACAATTTGGTACTGGCACAAAAATACACAGATAGATCAGTGGAACAGAATTGAACATGCAGAGACAAACCCAAATATCCTCAATTACTTAATCTTCGACAAAGGGGCCAAATGCATACAATGGAAAAAGGACAGCCTGTTCAACAAATGGTGCTGGGAAAACTGGACAGCCACATGCAGAAGAATGAATCTAGTCACACACCTATCACCATGCACTGTAGAGAGCCTGCAAACGCCATTACAAGATGGCGCCGGCATCCGGCCGGCTGATTAGCAAACAATTGCCACTACATATGCGCCTAGGCTAAAGACCAGCCCCGGAGTCACGTCATTCGGACTCATTATATGGCCTGAATGGCCTTTGCAAATCAGGAACCAACACCCCACCCAGATGTAACCTAAAGGATATATAA
>PVKB01008001.1:0-23277 GCA_004027205.1 Ctenodactylus gundi | reverse complement strand
GAATTCAGGACCAGCCTGGACCACAGAGTGAGACCCTGTCTCAAAAAAAAAAAAAAAAAAAAAAAAAAAAAAAAAAAAAAAAAAAAAAAAAAAAAAAAAAAAAAAAAAAAAAAAAAAAAAAAAAAAAAAAAAAAAAAAAAAAAAAAAAAAAAAAAAAAAAAAAAAAAAAAAAAAAAAAAAAAAAAAAAAAAAAAAAAAAAAAAAAAAAAAAAGAAAAGAAAAGAGAAGAAAAGAAAAGAAAATTAAATACCTAGAAGTCAACATAAGGAAGTGAAAGATCTCTATACTGACAACTACAGTACTCTGAAAAAAGAAATCTAAGAGAATGTTAGAAATGGATCCTCTTCCTATATAGGCAGAAGACACACTGTCAAAATGGCCAGACTCAACGCAATCCCGATCCGGATACCAACACCGTTTTTTACAGGACTTAAGAAAAAAACCAAAGATTCAGAATAGCACAAACAATCCTAAGCAACAAAACAAAAAAGGTATCGAACACCAAATATCAAATTGTATTACAGAGCAACAGGGATTAAAACTATATGATATTGGCACAAAAACAGGCAGGTGGATCAAAGGAACAGAACTGAGGACACAAAGACACCTTTAGCAAAAGGACTTCAAAACTTACACTGGAGTAAATATAGCCCCTTTAACACATGGTGTTGGGAGATGCCAGAGGAATGGCATAGTGGTTAAAGTGCTTACTTAGCAAACACAAGGCCCTGAGTTCAACTCTCCAGCACCACGTAAAGTGGGTGTGGTGGAGCATGCTTATAATCCCAGCACTCAAGAGGCTGAGGCAGGACAATTGCTGCTAGTCCAAGATCAGTCTGTGCTACATAGTCAGTTTGGGACCAGCCTAAGCTACACAGTGAGATCCTGTCTCAAAAAAATAAATAAAAAAATAAAAAAATAAAAAAATGGTGCTGTGAAAACTAGCAAAAGAATGAAACTAAACCCACATCTTTCACTAGGTTCATTCTCCTGCATCAAAATCAAATCAAAATGCATCAAAATGGAATGTTTCAAAATGGAAACACTGAACTTGTCAGAAGAAAAAAAATAAGAAAAACCTTTGAAGACATAGGTGTAGGCGAGGACTTTCTCAATAAAACACCCAAAGCACATGAGATAACACCAAGAATCAACAAATGAGATTAAATCAAATTAAAAAGCCTCTGTACAGAAAAGGAAATAATCAACAGAGTGAAGAGTGCATTCATGAAATGGGAAAAAATTTTTGTTAGCTACACCTCAGAGAATTATCAAGAATATGCAAAGAGCTTACAAAAATTAGACCCTTCAAAATAACAACCTAATCAAATACTGAGAATCTGAAATGAATAAACAGTTCTCAGAAGTCTAAAAGGTCAAAAAACACATGAAAAAATGTTTAGCATCTTTAGCCACTAGATGCATGCAAATCAAAATAACACTGAGGGTCCATCTAACTCCAGTAAGAATGGCTGGTACCAAGAACACAGAAACAACAAATCCTGGCAAGGCTGTGGGGAGACAGGAAGCCTCCTGCAATGCCAGTAAGACTCTAAACTGCTAAACCACTATGGAAAGCAAGATGGATATCCCTCAAAAACTGAAAATAGAAGTCCCATTTGACCCAGGTATGCCAGTTCTGGGGATCTTCCAAGAGTTAAAGTCATTATACCAGAGTGACAAATGCACACCCAATGTTCACAGCAGCACAACTTACAATAGCTAAATCTTGGAAGCCAGTATGTCCAACAATGGATGAATGGATAAAGAACATGTGGTACTACTGTGGTACTGGTGTACTACTCTGCCATAAAAAGACACGTTTGAGTCATCTATTGGAAAATGGATGTACTCTGAGTCCATTATGCTAAGCAAAATGAATCAGACACAGGTTATAAATCATATGGTTTTTCTAATATGAGGAAACCAAACCATAAAAAAAAAGTAAAAATGAGAAGTGAGAAGATGGTCTTGGTGGAAAGGCAAAGAGGACATGGGGGTGGTAAGGAGAAAGAGATGTGATATATATATTTAAATAAAAACACACTGTGCACAAACTTAAGTTTTACTTCAATGCTGTCATGGTTTGGGTTTGTGTGTCCCCAAAAAGCCTCATGTTCCTATGGATACTATGCAGGATTGGTAGGTGGCACCTGGCTGGAAGGGGGCAGGTGGTTGACCTGGAGGGGCCTGTGCTGGTTTCGTCCTTCCCCCGAGTCCCTCTCTGTTCCACGATGCTGTGAGGCTCTGTCTCCTGGATGCAGAGATGTGGTTCCACCATCTCCCAGCTGCCCACCTGAGGACTGAGACCTTCTCAAACTGTGAGATACAGTAAATCTCCCTTCCCTACATTGTGGACATCTGGTACAGAGTCACAGAGACGAGAAAGTACCTAAGACTAATGCTGTGTGACTATTCCTGACTTCATGTCAGACAGTGGTCCCCAACCTTTTGACACTAAGGATCAGTTCATTGAAGACCATCCTACCAAAGCTTGCTGTGAGGGGTCCTTGTTGCACAGCAGGCTTCTGAGGGACAACATAGAAATGACAACAGCAGCAGGAGGGGACAGAGGGAGACACTCCATCTCCTCTGGCTCCCCACAGAACCAAGCAGCAGCAGCACCCTTGCAGGAGGCAGAGCCTTGGTGCCCCTATCTGTCCTATCAGGCAGTCTTTCTAAGGACCCTGGATGGTAAGTCCAGGGTCCTCAGGGCCTGGGGATTAGCAGCCCTGATGCAAGCAATGAGAAAAAAAAGAAATCACAATTTGATTTAAAAAAAAGTTCTAGGCATGGTAGTTCATGCCTGTAATTTAAGCACTTGAGAGGCTGAAGCAGGAGAACTGCTGTGAGTTCAAGGCCAGTTTAAGTTACCTAATGATTTCAGGACCAGCCAGGACTAGACACTCTTGTCTCAAAACAAAACAAAACAAAACAAAAACAAAAACAAAAAATCACCACATGAAGGATGTTTTATATAGAACATTGCCTCTAATAATGTACGTTTACACATTTACACAGTGTATTTATTATGTACATGCACTGAGAGTATCTACCTTATTTTTTCTATTTCACTGTTTTTCCAAAACACTTCAAAATTAACAGGTACCTAAACACAGAGGAAGATTTACTGTAACTTTGGGTTATTGATGTATTTCTTAACTGCTTGATGTTGTTCAAAGTTTGCTCAGCCAGTTCCCAGGAGGGCTCCACGATGAGGGCTTTGGGGGCACTGGGGAGGAACTCTGTTTGGGTCACCTGTGCGTTACCTTTGGAGCATAAAAAGGCCAGAACACACTCCGTCACATCTAAAAGTACCATGATTTGTATGACGTGAACACAACTGTTTCAGAATCAAAATTTTAATAACTGTCACAGAGTATAGAAGATAATCAAAATAAAATAAAAACTGGGTCCAGGGGTACAGGCCTGTAATTTCACCACTCTGGAAGGCTAAGGCAGGAGGACTGCCACTGTTCTAGCCCAATGTGGGTACTTAGCAAGACCCTGTCTCAATATAAAAAAAAAAATAAATACGGGGCTGGAGGAATAGCTTAGGGGTTCGATTCTCTAGCACCACATAAGCTGGGCGTGGTAGTGCACGCCTGTAATCTTGGCACTCGGGAGGCTGAGGCAGGAAGATTGTTGTGAGTTTGAGGCCAGTATGGGCTACACAGTAAGCTCAGAACCAGCCTGGACTACAGAGTGAGACCCTGTCCCCAAAACAAATAAATAAATAGGGCCGGAGGAATAATACAATGGTTATATCATTTGCCTAGCAAGCACAAGGCCCTGAGTTTGATTCCTCAGAACTACATAAGTCAGGCATTGTGATACATGCCTATAATCCCAGCACAAGGGAGGATGAAGCAGGAGGACTGCCTTGAGTTCCAGGCCATCCTGAATTAGAGATCCTGCCTCAAGAAAATAAAGAAAGGCAGCAAGGAAGTGAGCGAGCAAGCAAACATCTCTGAAACAAATTAAAGTCCCTTTCAATTAAGCTGACGTGGAATAACCCAATTGATTGGGATGTTTCTTGCAATGACTTTTCTTCTGGGTGGGTGGAGGGTTACAGTTATTTATTTTTTTTTTAAGAAACATGGGCTCATTCCCTTAGCCCAGGCAGGCCTCAAACACAGCAATCCTCTTATCTCAGTCTCCCCGTGCAGGGATGTGCCATCATATACAGCTAAGTTTTATGTGGTGAGGGGGAACTGAACCCAGAGCCTTGAGCATGCTAGGCAAGTGCTCTAACCACTAAGTTATGCCCCAGCCCCATCATTTTATTTTGTGACAAGCTAGCCAAAAATATGCTTACTTTTAATAACTGAAATAGCCAGGCCCAGCATAGGGCAACTTGGCATGAACTTGTCTTTTCAACCAAAACCTCAAAGATCAGCTGGGCATGTAGCTCAGCACAAAGCCCTGGGGCCTGATCCTTAGTATCACAATGATGAATTCACTGAAATACAGAGGCAATAGAGGCTGAGAGGGCAAGCCTTGGAGCTGACCTGCCTTGATTAGAATTCAGCTCTCCACTATCTGCTCAGTGACCTTGGACAAATGACTTCAAGGCCCTGTTCCTCAGACTTTCTGTCAATAAAATGGGAAGAGTTCCTGAGTTGTGTGAAGAGTGACTAATTCATGGAATGCACTTAGCAAATTGTTAAGAGATTTGACAAGAGTGAGATGCCCGAATGTTTGAGTTAAACCCAGAGTTTATAAATTAGGTTTGGAAACTGAGTTTTACTGATGCACTAACTAAAGCTGTGGGTGAGTCTTGTGGCACAGGCCTGTCACCCCAGCACTCTGGGATGATATGGCAGGAGGACTGCACATTTGAGTCCAACTAAGTGGATGCCTTAGTG
This sequence comes from Ctenodactylus gundi, assembly GCA_004027205.1. Taxonomy (NCBI): domain Eukaryota; kingdom Metazoa; phylum Chordata; class Mammalia; order Rodentia; family Ctenodactylidae; genus Ctenodactylus; species Ctenodactylus gundi. The sequence goes on along the minus strand of PVKB01008001.1, from coordinate 18,409 downwards.
AGACCCTGTCTCATAATCAAAACCAAAGGGCTAGGGGTACAGCTCAATGCAAAGGTCTTGAGTCCCTTCACTAGCACCAAAATCAACCAATCAATCAAGCAAAATATGTGACTAGGAAGGGAAGGCGTATGTAATTCCCTGTAAACAGCCTTATGTCCAGGAATTTCACAAGTGGCCAGTTTTAGAACCCATTACTCTTGCAGGCATCCTACCTGTGTGCTGTGATTTGACGATGTTAACTATCTGGGGCCTGTGAAAGAGTCACAAAACCATCCTTTTGTGGAAACTTGAAGTCTTCTTCACCAAAGTTAAACTTCAGTTCAGCATTCTAGTATTAAAGAGAGGAAGAGAACTTCTGGTCAAGATGGTGGCAGAGTAACAGCACTACACAATGTCTCCTCATCGACCCACTTAAAAAGTCAACAATTTGTTTAGAAAAACTGTGTTTGGTGTAGCTAGGAAAGAGAGGAGCATCCCCAACAACTGAAAGGAGGCCAGGGGAAGGTCAGAACTTCCGAAGGATCATTAAAAGAGGAGAAAAAAAAAATCCTCATGGCCCTAGAAGCTGTGGCAGGGGGCTGTGGATGGAGGAAAGTTCGCATGGGCCCAGAACATCTGACGTAGCTGGGTGAGGACAGAGCACCCCAACAACGGACAGGCGGGTCAGAAATCCTGAAGTCACATCCAAAGAGGAGGAAAATAGCAGCCGACTCGGCACGGCCCCGAGCTGCCGGCATCCACAGACCACAGATGGAGGAAGATCTGGAGCCAGAACCTCAGCCTGAGGTGAGCGCGGATCCAGAGAAGTGGGAATTGTCGGCAGCTGGCAGCCCCAGTGTCCGAAACACCAACCTGTGTGTAGTGTGTACTACAAACGCAGTGTGCACTCCCCCTAGAAAAGGCCCTGAGATCCCAAATCAGAAACAGGGCTCAGCAGCCATTACAGGTGGTAATGTAAGCAGCAGCCATTTTAAAAAGAAGGGGGAAAAAAAAGCCCAAAAAAAGCCCTTTAGAGTAAAAGAAAGCTCAGAAGAGCACACCAGGGCTTTGGGGGTCACCTTTAAACAGGGCCTAGGGAGAAACTGGTACAAGTGGCAGAGAGGAAAAAAGAGGGGAAAAATTTCGGCTGCGGATCCCCTGAACGGCTCAGGGGCACCTCTGCTCTGAGGATGGAGAGCCCCACTCTGGGGGAGGGAAGCCAGGACAGACAGAGAGCTTTGCTGAGTGGACCGGGAAGAACAAGACACCTAAAAAGGGGGAATCATTGCTCAGTTCCTCTGGCACACACCAGGGGCGTCCAGGTCACCACTGCCCTGCATGCCAGAGGCATCTGGGACCAGGAAGTCCACTGCCTGTCCATCCTGCAAGCCAGAGGCTTACGGAGGCTTCCAGGGAATTACATCACCCTGTCAATCCTGAGCCCCAGAGGCTTCCAGAGGCATCTAGGATCAGGAATTCCATCGCCCTTTCTGTCCCTTGGGCCAGAGGATTCCAGAGGCATCTAGGGTTGGGCCTTCACCAAACCCTTCTTTTCCTGTGCACCAGAAACAGCCAGAGATAGCAGAACCATGGGGAACTGTGGTTTGTTAAATCTCCTACAAAAAGACCCGACATCCCAGAAGATGATACGAGGGATACTAAAATTGCAGAATCCAAAGATGAAAATGGCAAAAATGATGGTAACTTCTGGGTACAGATGTTCAGTGAATTAAAGCAGGAAATAAAACAGACAGCAGAAAAGCTACACCAACACATAGCAAGGCAAAAAGCAAGCTGTGAAAAGCAAACAGAGGAGACCATAGAAGAAATATACCAGAAGATAATGAAGGCAATACAAGAAATTAGAGAAGAACACAACAGAGATATAGAAAAACTGAATGCAGATATTCACGAAGTGAAAAACACACAGGAAATAATAAGCAACCACATTAAACATCTTCAGAATAGAATGACAAACCTAGAAAACAAAGCGACTGAGCTGCAACATACAGGCCATGAAGAACACAAAGTAAATAAAGAAAGCGAATCATTACAATGGCTGATAGATGATTCAAGGAGAAACAAACTCAGAATTATGGGAGTCCAGGAGAAGACTGAAGACAAAACAAAAGGCTTAAAGGACATGCTTAATGAAATTATGGAAGAAAATTTCCCAAATCTAAGAAAAGAAATGAACATGGAACTATTGCAGGCATATATAACACCAAACAAATTCACCAAACAACTTTAATCAGAAGATATCCTCATCACGACACATCATAAGTAAAATTCTAGAAACCCAACACAAAGAGAAAATACTAAAAGCGGTAAGAGAAAAACAGAAGGTGACCTACAAAGATAAACCCATCAGGATAACTGCAGACTCCTCAATCCAAACTCTAAAAGCAAGGAGATCATGGAGCAATGTCATCCAAGCACTAAAAATACATAAATGCCAACCAAGACTGCTATATCCAGCAAAATTATCTTTTAATTTAAAGGGAGAACTTAAAACTTTCCATGATATAGAAAGCTTAAAAGAATTTGCAGCCCCTGAACCAGTATTGCAGAGAATACTTAAAGAAAACATAGAAAGTGAAATGGAGGCTAGCAAAACCAACAACCCCAGAGGAAAATAGACAACAGCTAGAGAATGAGCTGAGAAAAAAGTATGTTAGTAATCAGTAAAATATGAGTAAATAAGTTATGAAAGCTAAAAAATTCTGAAATAACTAAATTTGCCTTCATATCTGTTACTTTAAGTATATTTATGAGGTATAGATTAAACTTCATTTAATGTAGCAATGTGATATAGTTTTAATTTTATTTTAGAAATTTACTTAAGGTCACTGATGAAAATTTATCCTAAGAAAACTGATTGATGTAAAGATAACCCTGTGAATGTACAAGTATGTATCTCCCAGTATTCAGCTAAGCATTTGAAATTTAACTTTTTTTTTCTTCTTTCCCAAATTTACTAGTCTTTTGAACTACATGCTTGTAGTTATTTTCTAATGAGAACTGGTGGGTAAGGCCAGGTTTAAGAATAGCAACAAAGATATAGCAAAATACAGAAAAAAAACTTTTGGTAAATATCTCAATAAAGGGATTGGTTGGATTCAGAGAAGAGGCATCAAGATTTGGACTGCGACCCATTTGAGGAATAGGAAGCTGAGTTAGAGTGGTGACTTAAGTGAAATGATTTAGGTGTGGAAGATTAATATGTTAAGCACTGTATAGTTCCTCTGACTTGGAAAACCCATAACACAGACATTCTACAGAACCACATGAAGTGATAGCCGGAGTTGGGGGAAGGGATAGGGAGGGGGTGGGAGGATCAAAAATGGGAAGGAATTGTAAAGTTGATACGATGCATATGTGCAAGAAATACCCAAATTCATTGTAAATACTATGTATTACATATGTATATTAATTAAAATAGTGGAAAAAATAAAATAAAAAGAGAGGAAAATTAAAATTCTCAACCTACTTACCCACTATTTAATACAACCCAAATAAGATTGGCTTACAATCCTAGGGAAAAAAAGGTGCTCATGAGACTTAATTACCTTCAGAACAAAGGCAAGAAAGAGAGCTTGGTTTTTCATGTGTGGTGGGACTTCAAACGCCAGGCCAAGGTCTTTTCCTAAAAAAAACCAAGCGGAACACGAGGATTGTGATGGTGCACACCTGTAATCCCAGCACCTGGTGTCACAAGCCTATAACTTCAGTATTCTGAGAGCTTGAGGCAGGAGGATGACAAGCATAAGCCCAGCCTGAGCAATTTAGTGAGACTCTGTCTTAAACAATCAAAAGAGGCTGGGATGTAGCTGAGCGGAAACAAAACAAAACAATACAAAAAACAGCACAACAAGCAGAAGAGAGCGAGGGGATGAAAACCCAATTACAGATATCGAGAGTATCTTTTTGCTAGTAAGATCCACAGAAAGCTTACCGTTCTTGGAAAACTTGACTTGTCCTTTGTCTATATCAAGGTAACAGCCAATGGTATCGTGCATTGTGAACTCCTAGAGACCCAGAGAGTGAAGTGCTATTAATAAAGAGCAAAACCTAAATGAAGTTACAAGTCGACATCTGGCTACATCAAAACCATACACTGGGCTGCAGGAATAGCTAGCAGTTACAGCACTGGCCTAGCAACTGCAAGGCCCGGAAGGGTCAATTCACCAGCACCACATAAGCCGGTGTGGTAGTGCACAAAATCCCAGCACTTAGGAGGCCAAAGGAGGTGGACTGCCTTGAGTTCAAGGCATCCTGGGCTACATAATGAGCTCAGCACCAGCCTAGACTAGAGAACAAGACCCTGTCTCAAAAATAAAAACCAAACCAAACCATAGAAAGCAAAACAAAAACTACCACTGACACCACCACCATCACCAAAAAAAAAAAAAAAAAAAAAAAAAAAAAATCATATTATTATTTCACAATAATTCTTTCCAATGGTAATGCAGGTGTTAGTTAAAAATGCTTATTAGAAGGTTCATCATACCAAATAGCTTATGAATATGATGAACATTTTAATATCAGTCTGTTTAGGTTTAGGATTTGGGGTTTAGACTCAGTGGAACAACTAGGATTAAAACTGGAAATTAAGAATAAAACATAAGACTCAAAGCTAAAATCAACATAGCATAGAAAGGGACGACAATGGAATATATTTTGGAGGGGATAATGAATGGCACAAAAGAAAAATTGTAACTCCTACATATTTATCAAGCTTTATTCTATTTCTTCACTGAATTTCAAATCTGAGATTTCTATGAAAAACGTACAGAAAACCCACCAGATTTTGAGAATCATTTCTCTGCCCTTGGTCTTAGAGTGATCAAATACGAGAAAAATAGCCAGGTCTGTGGCACAGGCCTGTCGTCCCAGCACTCTGGGAATTTAAGGCAGGAGGGTCTCAAGTTGGAGCCCAGTGTGGGAAAGTCAGCGACTTAGCAAGACTCCATCTCAAAATGAAAGACTAAAGAACAGGCTGGGGCAAACTTGAGTGCTGAGGTCCCAGCACCAAAAAACAGGAAACGTACTCACGCTGCACTTACGTCAGCAACATTACTCACCTCACTGTAATTATCAAACTTTTTATTATGGGATTTCTTTCCTGTTCCACCAAAGACGAATCCAAACTTGTCAGTACCTAAATTGAAAAAGGGGTTTACTTATCTGGTTAAGAGTCCATAGGAAATAAAAAGCCATGTGAAGGAGGAGATTTTGTATCTTTATGTCAAAAAAACATAGAACACCCCCTAGCGCTTCTGAACCCCAGTGCCTCACTGTGTGAGTAGCACTGTATCACCCTCAGCTTTAGCCACTATGAAATTCAAACTTACAGTAACTTCAAGCAGTAACGAATGTGACAATATTCATGCATCCTAACTTCACCCTGATCAAAACTCTTTATTCTTTTTACATTGTTATATGCGTATATATGTATACATGTATACACATTTATATCTATGTCTATGTGTATATGTACATACATGTATATATTTATTTATATACACACACGCACACATATATGTATATACTTTTTTCAGTAAGTTACTCCAGATCTTTCCTGAACACAGTAGGGTACTGGTAAGTATTATTTTCATGTCTCTAAAATACAAGCTATGTTCATGTGTGCAGGCCTTCACCCTCACTTATGTCCCCAGCCTATTTTTATTTCTGATTTTAAGACAGGGTCCTCCTGCTAAATTGCCCAGTTACCCAGGAGGGGCTCAAGCTTTCAATCCTTCTATCTCAGCTTCTCAGAGTGCTGGGATTACAAACCTGTGTCACCTGGCCAGTCTAAAATACAAGCCTTTTATGGGTACTTTAAAATTTTGTTTCCCAAAAAATAAAAAATAGTGACAATCCACAGATACGAACCAACCAGCTGAGTTCCCCTGGAAACTATTACCAAGGTCCAAGGAGGCCTGCATGGTAGACCATCCGACTCTGCACAAGCCCTGGTCATGACAGGAGACTTCAGAGTAGTGCTGCCCTGTAAAGAACACAGACTTGGCACCTAAACCACACACATGTGAACCATGCACCCTAAGCCACCTTCCCACTGCTTCTGACTACTACTTGTTTGTACCAAAGGAGGAATTCTAGGTGTCTCTGTAACATTAACACTCATTTCAGATTTGGTTTAAAGCTAGTGAAAGTTTGTGTGCTGCTATACTCTCTGGCCTGTACAGTTTGTTAGGGCTGGGGCAGGAAATGCTGCCAAATGCCTTTCATTAGTCCTTTTGTGGCTCTCCAGCTGTGCCATTCCTTTGTTTCTCTGCTTTGACAACAAAGACCATTGGAGCCAATTGCTGGGTTAGAGAAACACACACACACAAAAAAAACATGTCAGTACAGGCTCTATAAATCATGTATTCTGAAATACTTACCAGTCTCATGAAGGGAGAGGTAGGAAAGTGGGGGAGAGCTTGCCTAGCAAGCAATAAGGCCCTAGGATTACTCCCCCATATTGCAAACAAAGCCATAAAAGTCATCAGACTCATGAATAAGATAATTTGCTCACTTGGGACCATGTTTATATCTCAACCCCTGCCCCAAGCCCCTTTTTTTGAGATCAGTTCTCTCATATTTGGCTAAATTGCCTCAGGCTCCCAGAGAACTCTGATCACAGGACTGCACTACCAGGCCTGGCTTCTCTGCATCTTACTTTTCTTACCTATGAGCACCTGTTGAAAATTCCTCAGTTTTAGCCAGGCCCAGCAGTGCAAGCTTGTGATCCAGCATTTCAGGAGGCTGAGGCAACAGAATCCTAAGTTTGAGGCCAGCTTGGGCAACTCTGCTATTTAGTGAGATCCTGTCTCAAGTAACAAGGAGCAGAGGGTGGAGCTCATAGTGAAGGCCAATATTAAAGCCCTAGTACAAGAAAAAAATAATCCTCAGTTCTATAGTACTGACTCATTCTTTTCCATGACAGTTGCAACACAGTCAATGGATATACCCTAAGGTTCACTAATTATTCTCCCAGCAATACTATTTATATTTATCACAGTGTGGATCAGGAATATCCCCCCAAAGCCTCAACTATATGCATGTTGTGGGATGCCTACGGAACTGTGTTCTGGTAAGAGGTGGGGCCTGGTGTATTAGGTGCATATGGTAAATTAGTGGCTATATGGCTCATGTGACGTGGGCATGTGACCTGAAGGGGTGGAACACTAAAGACTTGAATGGGAAGGGACGGAATGCTGAGACACAACTGGGAAGGATACATGCCATTCCCCTGCTTCCTCCCTCCCTTGGCTTCCATCTGCCATGCTGTGAACAGCTACACCTCTGCCATGTGCTTCCACCAATGGTGGCTTCCCACGAACGGGCTGAGACCTTCTGAAACTATGAGCCAAAATAAATCTTTCCTCCCTTAAGTTGTGGATGTCAGGTATTCTGTCCTAGCAACAAAGAAGTCACTCAGACAACATTACTGATGATTGTTTCATTATAAACAGTGGTGCCTCAAATGGTTTTGTATGTGTATCTTCACATGCTTTTATTCCAATGAGCTAGATCCTGTAGCAATGTTTTTACTTGTAACAGAGAAGACCAAACTGCTTCTCAAAAAGAAAATAATGCTTCTGAGCCCAGTGCCACAGGCTTTTCACCTCACCACTATAGAGGTGAAGGCAAGAAGATCCAAAGTTCAATCCCAGCCTGGATAACACTACAACGTGGTGAGACCCTGCCTTAAAATCATAAAATGAACACAGGCTGGGGAGGGAGCTCACTATAAAGGCCCTGGGCTCCATTTCTAGTACCACATAAACAAAACAAAACAGGGGCATAGCTTGGCAGTTAAAGTGCTTGCCTATCAAGTGCCAGGCCCTGGTTCAATTATCTAGTACTACATAAACGGAGTGGTGACTGACACCTGTGGCCCCAGCACTCGGGAGGCTGAGGTAGGATGACTGCCTTGTGTCAAAGCCAGCCAGGGATACAGACTGAGTTGAGGACCAGCTTGGACTGCAGAACCAGCCCTGCCTCAAAAACAAAATAAAGCAAAAACCCAAATGTATAGTGACTATTTTCTATTATCAGTTCAAGTAAATCACTTATTATGCTTTTTAATTTTATATTTTTACATGTTTTTTTTAAAATTCTAAAATGAGCTAATGAGCTGGAAAAATCAATTTACTTACCAAAAGCAGCTCCTCTATCATATGGATTCATTTGCTATTTATTGAGCACTAAACAAATTAAAATAAGAAAAGTTACCCAGAAAAATTTGCAATATGAAATGCTTTATAAAGTTCAGAAAATATATTTTACATGCTACCTTCCTTGTTCTAGATTCAATATAGTTGATACATTGTTTAGAACATATACCCAAACTGGGCCCAGATGTCCAAGCCTGGAATCCCAGCACTCTGGGAAGCGGAGGCAGGAGGATTTCAAGTTTGAGCCCAGCTTGCAAACTGCCTGTGGGAATGACACAGTGGTTAAAGTGTTTGCCTAGCACACACAAGGCCCTTAGTTGATCCCCCAGTACCACAAAAAGCCAGGCATGGTGGCGCACACCAGTAATCCCAGCAGTGGGGAGGCTGCCTCTGTGTTCAAGGCCATCCTGGGCTACATACTATGTTCACGACCAGCCTGGACTGCATAGTGAGATCTGGACTGAAAAATAAATAAATAGATAAATAAAAATAAAAGCAAAAGCAAGTCTTTTATCTCGACTCAACACTGTATTCAAAAGTCCCCCATTTTGTTCTCCTCGCTTTCATGGGACCCGCATTTTCCTTTTCTTACGAGCAAATCCTTTCCATGTTTTCTAGCCAGCTTTCCGTGTAATGTAGACATCCTCTCTAGGTCATTTCTGGTGTGGCAATGATCCTCATCAGCTTAAAGACTTTGGAGAGTGGAGGAATAACTTTCCGGAGGTTCCCCTTCCAGTGCTGGCATAACCTAGCTTCTAAGCACGCTGGAGTTAGCTGGACTCAAGGGCACAAGTCTATCATTCCAGCACTTGGGGAGGCTGAGGCAGGAAAATCACAACTTAGAGCCCAGCCTGGGCATCACAGCAAGACCTTATCTCAAACAAACAACCCCCCCCACCCCCAAATAGCGAGAAGTAATGAAAAGAAGTTGGCAACATGGCTCAGCACAAAGGCTGTGTGCTCAACCCCCAGTACCACAAAATAAAACAAAACAAAAACAAAAACAAAAAAAAAAAGGCACAAGTTAGTTACATGGTTAAGAAAAAATGCTGTAAGAACTGGCAATTTCCAAAGTGCCTATGTTTTTTCACAGGTAAGTAATATTTGAGAAAAGACCACTTTTCATTGTTTAGGCTCTAAAAAGACACTTAGCAACCCAGCTACCAGGGCACCAAATAAAAAACTCCCAACCCCCAGACATCAGCAATAAAACCACATACCCAAATCATAAATTTTGAAAGGTCAGGAATGAAAAAAAAAAAACTGCTTTGCATGAAAGGAAATCGTAATGTATAAACATTACCTGAAGCACCAGTTTTAATTGTGGCTTTTCCCTTTTTGCCTTCCTGCTGGTACTTTAGCATTTCGTACACTATCTGGATGACTGGAATACTGAATGCCTGCCACATGATGTTCTCTGTGTTAATATTCAGACACCAGTGATAGGTAATTATCAATACAAATGACAAAAATTATGCCCTCCTTTTCCAGATTGTTCCCAAATACTGGTGAGAGGGCTGGGAGTGTATTTAACTGGTTAGAGCTAGCAAGTGCAAGGCCCTTGATTCAGTTCCCCAGAATCACATAAAAAATTAACCAGGCATGGAGGTGCATGCCTATAATCCCAGCACTCAGGAGGCTGAGGCAGGAGGACTGCTCTAAATTTGAGGCCAGCATGGCTTCAGGACAAACATGGACTACAGAATGAGATCCTGTCTTAGGAAAGAAAAAAAAAAAAAAAACAATAGCCCACACAAAGCCAGGCAACTTACACCAGTTTTTCCACTTCCTGTCTTTGCAGCCTGAATGGAGAAGAAACATACACCAGTTGAAGTTGTCAGTGAAGAAGATCTAAATAACTTTGCATGTAGAAATCTTTAACAATGGATGAGCTACCTTTACTTTTACAGTGCCTCAGAATGACTCAGGCTTCCTCAGTGGACTCTCTTGCCCAGACTGCCCAATTACCTTAGCACCTGTGCACTGCTGCCTTATCACTGCCACCAAAAACACCAAAGCTCTTGTCACTCTAGATTCACAAAAGTGTCCTAAATAAAATCTGTTTTGGTAAAAGCCCTAGTTTTAAGCCTATGGAATTTTGAAGGCAGGTCACAAGGACACAGCCTCAGAACTGTGCATCCCCAGCAGCCAAGTTCTCATGAAATGCAAACATACCATGAGCACATCACTGCCTCCTAGGATCAGTGGGATCGATTCAGCCTGGATATCAGTGGGGGGACTGGAAAAAATCAATTGGGAGGACTTTAGTAAGAAAAAAGAAAGTCATGTATGATAATGAAGTCAGGTTAAATTATAAACCTAAAAAGAGAATTTTATTTGGCAAACATAACAATTTTTTTTTTTTCAGCTAGGAATCTATCAAAGTTACCAAGAAAGTATTTTTAGCTGGGCCTGTTGGTGCAAACCTATAATCCCTGCATTAGGGGAAGCTGAGGTAGGAGATCTCAAGTTCAAGCCCAGCTTAAGGAATTTAGCAAAATTTTGTCTCAAATAATCAACAAAAAGGAACTGGAGGTGTAGCTCGGAGAAAAGGCCCTGGGTTCAATCCCCAGTGCTGCCAAAAAAAAAAAGAGTATTTTCATAGTTTAAAGAATTGCCAGGAAATACTGAATTTTACTGACCCAATTAAACTAAAAAGTATTCAATACAATCCCAATTGGAATGATAAACTATTCTGCCCCAGGTGCACTTAAGTTCTATGTACTTACAGCCAGTCCATCTCTTCCACAGCTTGTGCAATCTCAGGCATAACACCCATCTCTGTAAATAAAAAGGAACTGTAAAAACCGTATTTTTCTGAATCTAATGTAACTCACAGTGCTCTTAAAATTGCTCTTCTAAGTCAGAATGGATGGTGCAGGCCTATAGTACTAGTACTCTGGGATGCTGAGGTGTGAGGGTTCCAAGTTCTGGCCCAGCCAGGGCCACTTAGGCACTGCTGAAATTCAAAACCAAAAATGGACTAGGTAAGGAGCTCAGTGTGAAGGTCCCGGGCCAGATGCCCAGAACCCACTTCCCCCCAGGAAAAGGGGAAAGAAAGAACAAAAAGAGTCATTGTATACATAGTTGTATTACTTAAGTTTCCAAAGAAGTGTTTAAGTCCACACTTATAAAATAAAATGCAGCTTTCATTATGCTTACCATTATATTCTTATAAAAAATGAATACCCAAATACAGAAGCCCCAGAAATAACTACTTTTCAAATTTTGCAATTCTTCAGTTTGTGAAAAGGCATAAAGCACGGGCTGCAGGAATGGCTCAGCAGCTAAAGCACTTGCCTAGCACCACATAAACCAGGTGTGGTGATGCACACCTGTAATCCCAGCACTCCCGCGGCTGAGGCAGGCAGACTGTCCTGAGTCCAAGTCCAGCCTGGGAGTTCAGGACCAGCCTGGGCTACAGAGCATGACTCTGCTTCAAAAGAGAAATAATAAAAAAGGCACAAAGCAAGTCTACACAAATCTTGAGCATATATGACTGAAAAACACTAGTTTCTTTGGGTTCAACAATGAACGTTTAAGTCGATGGAGTGGTGGCAAGTGGCACAGACCTGTATTTCCGGCACTCTGGGAGGTGGAGGCAGGAGGACTGACATTCAAGCTTTGTCTGGACATTTCAGCAACCTCCTGAAATTCTTTCTCAAAATTAAAAAAAAAAAATGGTCTAAGAATGTAGATCAGTGTGAAGGCCTGGGCTCCATATCAAAGCCTTAAAACAAAACAAAGTTGAGGGCTGGGGGCATAGCATGCTCATCCTGAGTTCATCCCCTGATAACTCGGGGTGATGGTGCACACCTGGAATCCCAGCACTCCGGCCTGGGTTTAGAATCAGCCTGGGCTACATGGTGAGCTCAGGTCTGGACTTCCAAGGGAGACTGTCTCAAACAAGCAAAAGTTTCCCTCAAACCCAACTACAAACAAAAGCGTTTAGCAATAAAGCCGTTTACTTTTAGTTTTAGGAGAGCCCGAGGAAACTGGACAGAGGCAAGACTGTTCTTTTCCCAAATGACTCCTCCTCACGCCCTGCTGCTTCTCAGCCTGGCTGAGCCCCAGACATGCTGTGGGAAGAAAAAGGCTCTCCTAGGTGCCACCACTGCACCAACAAGGCAAGAGGGACCCGGCCTGGGGTGCGGCCTGTCCTATCAGCGCTCTGGGAAGCGGAGGCAGGAGGATCGCCAAGTTTGAGCCCAGCCGGGGCAACTTGAGATCTAGAGAGGCCCTGTGTCAAATTCGAAAATAATGGGCCGGGGTGGAGTTCCTGGGTGTGATTGCTAGTACCAGGAGAGGCGGGTAGTGGGGTTGAGGTAGAAAAGAAGGGGAAGGGGGAGAGGGAGAGAGAGAAGGCGAAAGGAGACCAGCAGGGGACAACAGCTTAGCAATAACGAGAATCCGACCATGCCGGGCAGCGCCTGCGCAGAAACGCATTCCCGGCCGAGGCGCAAGGAGCCGGCCGAGGCATGCAGCGCGCTGCGCCCCACGGCTCCCCTCCAGCTCCCCGAGGGTGGAGCGCGTCGCGAGCCCCCTTAAGGGCCCGCACACGCACCGGAGAAGGCCCCGTTCCTCCTGGGCGTCACTTTACCGTTACCTCTCTCCCAAGCGACTCTCTGCACTGGCACTGGCCGCATACGCTTCCGGTCTCTGGTCTTTCCGCGTTTGCAGGCCGCTTGGGAACTTGATCCGTGGAAGAATGGTTCCGCGGAACGTGAAGACCTACGTGCCTTGCATCTCTACTGTGAACACTACTGGGCGGACTTTCCATAAGAAACCAGGAACGGTCACCTGGACCGGTCATTATTAGCTGTCCTAGTACAAACCATTTATTTACAGCATTCTTTGTGCATTCAGAATCCCCATTCCTCAGATCAGGTGGATGTTGGGTGGTAGGGTCAAGGCTGATCTAAGCTCACACCCACGAACAGGGCCTGTGGGGGTGGGGGTGGGGTGGGGGTTCATGCCCAGCACAGAATGTGCTAGGTTGTTTGCCCAGAGAACTAAGACTAGAGAGTGCCTTCCATCAACTAGGTGTTTGTTAAATATTTTAAATAGAGGCCAGGTCTGGTGGGCCAGGAATGTAATCCCAGCATTCTGTGAGGCTGAGACTTGAGGATTGCAAGTTTAAGCCCAGACTGGGCAACTTAGTGAAGCAGTATCTCAAACAAACCAAACCAAACCAACAAACAAAGAAACAAAAGACTACAGCAGCTAGCCATGTAGCTCAATGTGAAGGCCCTGGGCTCCATCACCTGTATTAAAAGAAAAATTGTTGGCCAAACTTTCCCTGTGCTTTCACAATTTACCAGATTTACAGAACAACTGGGAGGCAGAGTGGCTCATGAGTCAATGCCTTCCCTCTCCCCTGCCCCCCCATTTCCTACAGCTTGTGAGCTGGGCAACCATCCTTGAATTTTATGCTTCTGTCAAAATAAGCTGTCAAAAAGCAGCCCGCATCTACTAGCACGTGACACCATTCTGTCGTCCATCAGACGGACTGTGAGACAGAGCCACCTCAACAACTGTTGGGCTGATCACAAGCAAGCTGGGCAGGGTAGGATTTATGACTGGGGGCAGGAAGTGGCCCAGCAGGCATGAATGTTGCTCTGTCTTCCTCTTCTGCCTTCTTGACAGCCCAACAACCTGGGTAGGGAGGGTGATTATTCATAGGGAAATGGAGCCACCCTTGGAGTCTGAGCAACAGAGCATGGTGTCATGTTGTATTATATGCAGGACTTTTTGGGGTACTGAATCTGACCCAAGGCTTTTGCACTGAGTTATATCTTCAGATCATTTTTTAAAAACATATTTAATTTTAAATGAAAATATTTTTGATTTGGAGACAGGCTCTTGCTAAATCATTCATTACTCAGGCGGAGTTGAACTTGCAAACCTCCTGCCTTAACCTCCCGGAGTGCTGGGGTGACGGGCCCACACCAGTGAGCCAGGCTGAGGCTTACTTGTGTCACTGTCTAAAGTATCTGGATGGCCATTATACACTATCACTCCCTCAAGAGATCTTGGTTGTGGCCTGGGGGAGCAGGTCTGTTATCCAGGACTTTCAGAGGCTGAGGCAGGAGTTAGCAACTTTGAGTCCAGTCTGGGCAACTCAGCAAAACCCTGTTTGAGTAGAAAAATAAATACATAAAAAGGACCTGGGGATGTAGCTCAGAGATGTAGAGAACCCCTAGGTTCATCCCTCGTACCAAACACACACACACACACACACACACACACACACACACACACACACACACACACACTCTATCTTTCTTTCTTTCTCTCTCTCTCTCAAAAGGCTCAATGACTTGGTTTATATTGTACAGGGTTTTTGTGTGTGTGTGTGTGTGTGTTTATGGTACTAGAGATGGTACATAGGGCTTGTGCTCTCAGCTATATCCCCAGCCCATTTTTGGTTTTGATTTTGAGACAGGGTCTTGCTAAATAGCTAAATTGCCCAGGCTGGGCTTGAATTTGTGATTTGCTTGCCTCGCCAGGGCTGCGTCACCAACCCTGGCCTCAAGTGGATCATTATAAAGTGAGTGCCAAGACCTGTATCCAAGTCCCACGGCCTGACCAGCAAGGTCGTTCTTTGACCTTCCCATTGCTAAAAGATGACGCCCTTCCCTCTGCCACCCAGACCGTGTCCGGGAAAGCATGTCCTGCGAAGACTTTCATAGTGACACTTCCCCGCCCCCCCCACCCCTCCCTCCCCTTCAGTCCTGAACCAAAATGATGGACGCTGAGTTGGAGGCGTCTCTGAATGCAGTCACGACAGAGGGTGAGAAAGAGATGATTCTCTATGACCTGTTGGTCAACACCGAGTGGCCACCGAAGATCTAAGTCCAGGTGAGGCAGGCCCCTTGATAGCGGCAGCTCCAGTGGATAGGGCAGGGGTTACAGTTCATGTTAGGTCTAAGGTCATGGCAGTTCTAGGGGTAGAAAACAAGCTAAGGATAGCAGGACATGCTTAAATTTGGGCCAGGGATTGGTTTATGACTAGGTTTAGGCTCAGGACCAGATTTAGGGCTACGGTTAGGGTTAGAAATGGAATCCAGGCTAGGGTTAGGGTTAGGGCTGTGGTTGTAGCTGGGCCAACTTTTATGCCTAGGTTTATGTGTAGGTCTATGGTGAACGTTAGGGTTGGGGTTCGGGTTAAGGTCAGGTGTATTGCAAGGCTTGGGGCAAGGGACAGGTGTAGGAGTATTAGTATTTTTGGCACTAGGGCTCTTTTTAGAGTTAGAATTTGCTGCAGGGCTATGTTTTGGTCTGTGGCTACAGGAAAAGGGAAAAACAGTGTTAGATCTAAGCTTAAAAGTAGGTCCAGGGCTTAGCTGAGAATTAGTGTTAGTATTAGGGTCAGGTACATGGCTAGGGAAGGGGTTACAGTTCATGTTAGGTTTAAGGTCATGGTGAAATCATGGGCTACTGTTTAGTCAGTTCTTGGGGTAGAAAAAAAGCTGAGGATAGCAGGACATGCTTAAATTCAGGCTAGGGATTGGTTTATGACTAGGTTTAGGCTCAGGGCCAGATTTAGAGTTAGGTTTAGGATTAGAAATGGAATCAGCTCTAGGGTTAGGGTTAGGGCTACAGTTATATCCAGGCCTATATGTCTAGGTTTGCTTGTAGGTCCATGGTGAATGTTAGGGCTAGGGTTCAGGTTGTGGTCACGTTTATTGCAAGGCTTGAAGAAAGGGGCAGTTGTAGGAGTAGGTGTATTTTTGGTGCTAGGGCTCTTTTTAGAGTTAGGATTTGCTGCCAGGCTATGTTTTGGCTAGTGGCTTGTAGTAACATGAAGGGCAGTGTTAGATCTAAACTTGAAACTAGCTCCAGGGCTCCCTTCAGTATTAGACTTAGGATTAGGGCCAGGTATATGGTTAGGGCAGGGGTTACAGTTAGTGTTATGTTTAAAGTCATGGTCGAATCTTGGGCTAGTGTTTAGGCAGTCCTAGCGATAGAAAAAAAGCTGAAGAGAGAAAGACATGCTTACATTCGGGCTAGGGATGAGTTTATGAATAGTTTTGGGCTCCGGGCCAGATTTAGGGCTAGGGTTAGGGTTAGAATGGAATCTGGGCTAGGGTTAGGGTTAGGGCTATGGTTATAGGTAGACCAACTTTTATGCCTAAGTTTAGGTATAGGTCCAGGATGAATGTTAGGACTGGGTTTCACATTAGAGTCAGGTGTATTGCAAGGCTTGGGGCAAGGGGCAGGTGTAGAGGTAGGTGTATTTTTGGCACTACTGCTCTTTTTAGAGTTAGGATTTGTTGCAGGGCTATGTTTTGGCCAATGGCTAGTACTAATGTGAAGGACAGTGTTGGATCTAACCTTAAGACTAGGTCCAGGGCTCCCTTGAATATTACAGTTAGGATTAGTGCCAGCTATATGGTTAATCTGGGGTTATACCAGCTGCTCACTCCTTGCACGAGGTCCAGCTCCTATCAAGGCTCGAGACCATGGTCTAGGGAATCCTGACCTTCAGGATCATTGTACTAAGCACTATCTTTTTCTTTCTTTTTGTGTGCTATGGGGGATCTAACCCAGGGTCTTCACACTGAGCTACATCTCTAGACATTTTTATTACGACTATTACCATTTGATTTTGAGGTAGGGTCTTACCAAGTCTCCAGGCTGGGCTTGAAGTTGTGATCCTCCGGCTGCAGTCTCCCAGAGTGCTGGGACTCCAGGGCAGTACCACTGGGCCTGGCTCTAGGTCACGTTTTGTCTTTGAAAGTCCTCTGCACCCGCTGCCCTTCCTCCCCTCTCCTCTCTTTCCTTTGTTCTGCCCTCGTGACTAAGCACAGTCCCCCAAGACACAGGATGCTGGGCAGCACTTTTTGTGGCTTTTTTTTTCTTGCATGTTGTGGTTAGGATCTGGAGTGTTGTGGTTAGGATCTGGAGTGTCCCCCAAAAGCCTCATGTATTTTAATGTTATGGATTGTCTATGGAGCCATGTAATGTTGGTGGATTGGGGTCTGGCCTGGAGGGGTGGATTGTAGTTGTTGGGATTAGGGACATGTGAGTTAAGACTAAAGGCATGTGACTTAAGACTAAAGGTGTGTGAATTAAGACTAAGGGTGTGTAGTGGCCACACCTTCGATACCCAGATGCAGGAGAGACTAAGACTGGGACTAGGACTAGTCTCAACTAGACTCACTTGCCTGCCTGTTTGTGATGTCCTGAGAAGCTGCCTCTACCTCTCTCTCTGCCATGTACTTCAATTGCTGCTGGCCACCCCTGAATGGACTGTGACCATCTGAAACTGTAAGCTAAAATAAACCTTTCCTTTCCTAAATTTATGCATTTCAGGTATTGAGTCACAGCAACGAAAAAAGTAACTGAGACATGAAGTGTCCCCCAAAAGTCTCATGTATTTCAATGGAACCGTGTGATGTTACTGGATTGGGGTCTGGTCTGGAGGGGATGATTACAGTTAAGATTAACGGTGTGTAGTGGCAACACCTGGATGCAGGAGGGACTTATTACTGGGCAGAGACCTGAAAGGATACATAAGCTGCACCTGCCTTCCTGGAGGATGGGGACTAGTCTCAACTGGTCTCAGCTTGCCTTCCTGTCTGTGATGTCCTGAGAAGCTGCATCCCCCTCTGCCTCTGTCCTGTACTCTGATTGCTACAGGCCACCCCCGAATGGATTGTGACCATATGAAACTGTGAGCTAAAATAAACCTTTCCTAAATTTGTGGGTGTCGGGTATTGAGTCACAGCAACAAAAAAGTAACTAAAACACTGCATTTGCTGACTTAGAGGATAAATTTAACTTTCTCTTTGCAATATTGTGTGGGACACAGTTGAGCTTGGCGCTTTGGCTGAAAACTGTGAGTCATTTTTCATAAACAGGGATTGTCAAAAGAGCTTGATTCCTATTGTAACAACAAATCCAGAAAAAGCCAAAAGCTGGATAAGCCCCAGATTTTCAAATGTTCTTCAGGGACAGAGCATGGGGGATGTCACTGTCCCTTTTAAAATTAACTTTTTTCTTTTTTTGAGGCAGGATCTTGCTCTGAAATCCAGGCTGGTCCTGAACTCACTGTGTGACCCCAGCTGGCTGGGGGCCTAGCTCAGCAATTAGAGAACATGTCTAGTGTGTACAAGGCTCTGGGTTAAATACCTCCCCCGCCCCCACAGCACCACATAAATATGATCTAGGTGTAGTGACACATGCCATATGCCATGCAACCTGAGCACACGGGAGGCTGAGGCAGGAGTGCCAGGAGC
>PVKB01008000.1:0-23298 GCA_004027205.1 Ctenodactylus gundi | reverse complement strand
CCACCGGTTGCTGATTGGTCCTAGGCCTTTGGATTCTGCTTCAGCCACTGGTTTGTACAGACTCCACCCCCATGTCCCTGCTTAGCCCCGCCCATCCACTATATACAGGATTCCCCTCCGCAGGCCGAGCGGGCAGCCCCTGGCGTCGCCGGTAGGGGGCAGGCAGCTGCGGGCGAGCGACAGCAGGGCGCGGCCGGGGGCGCTCTCCTCCCGGGCCAAGATCAGCAGCCACAGCGCCTGACCGTCCACCAGCGCCTTCCACTCCCGGCACACCTGGCGACAGAGCCCGCGCAGCGTGCGCGGGGGCACGTGGCTCAGCACCGCCAGGAGCAGCTCCGCGGGCAGCCGGCTCAGGTCCAGCACCCCCGCGGGCTCGGGCGTGGGCGCGGGGACGCCGGCGGCGCGGCCCTTGGAGGCCGAGGCGCCCATGATCTCTGGGCCGGGCGCGGCGGGGGTCGCGGTTTCGGCTGCGGTGAGGAAAAGTCAAGGCGTCAGGGACGGTCAGGCCCCGCCCTGCCCGCCTGGCCCCCGGCACCGCGCAGGACCGTCCCCGAGGTCGGTAGCCGCCTCCCCCCTCTCCCTCGGTCCCCTGCGCTGTCCCCAAGTCCCCTCCCCGGCCAGTCCTTGCAAACCCTTGCACGGCTTGCCCCCAGCGCTCACCTGCGCCTGCGCCATTACCACCCCTGCAGCCTGGCCGGCGTCTGGTCCTACCCTGGACTCCTGCGGGAACATCTTGGGAGGGGCCGCTGAGCGGGGCACAGTGCTGCCCTCCTGCCCCTACTCGCCTGCAGCTCCCCCTTGCTGCTCGCCATCCGGGCCCCTCCCCTTCTTACCTTCTCTTCCCACTCTTCGGCCCCTTCATCTCCAATGTCCCTTTCCTGTCCAGTTCCCGCCCTTTTCTCCTGCCTTCAGAAGTCAGTAGGCTAACGACCCAACCGAGGGTCGCCTCAGGCAGTTCCCACCAACAAGCCCTTTGAAGGTCCCAAATTTTGATGCAAGACTCCTGGCACTGAGCAGTTTGTTGGTCAGAGGAGGTCTCATCAGCTAATTTGAGGAAACAGCCCATCACCTCTATGGCTATTACAGAGGAGAAAAGAAAAAGCTCCAGGAACCAAGGAGGAAAAAAAAAAAATTTTTTTTTTTAAAGACCCAAGGCTGGGGGCATAACTCAGTGGTCAAAGCACTTGCTTTTTTTTTTTTTTTTTTTCCCAAAGTCTTGCTGTGTAGCCCAGGTTGGTCCTGAACTCTGCGGTGTAGTCAAACTGGCCTTAGATTTAGGACAATCCACCTGCCTCAGGTGCTGGAGCACTGGGATTACAGACATGTCCCACCATGCCCAGCTTTAAGTGGTGCTAGGGAATTGAACTCAGGGCTTTGTGCTGTGAGGCAGGTGCTTTAACTGCTGTGCCATTCCTCCAGCATCTAACCAATAATCTTTTTGGACCTTTTTACTGCTAGGCAGAATAGTGCTGTCATGAAGTAGACCCTGGCCCACCCCCACTTAGGCAGACAGCGAGGGTAAGTGACTTGCCCTTGCTAACACAGCTGTAGTAGGTGACAGAACTGGGATTTAAACCCAGCCAAAGTGACTTTCCCTGTAGAAGTGAAACCGGGGAGCTCCCACATCATGGGGTGAAAACTGGCCCATGTGGGGCTTCAGCTGCTAATAGGCTGCCTCCTGTTTTCTCAGGTCAGATAAATAACTTTGTTTTGGCCTGGGCTAAGCATAAGAGACTCCATGTTGGTCTGGTCTGCCTGGTATGGCCCAAGAGCTCCAAACGAACAGCCTCCTATAAATATTATTTTGAATATTATTTTGACCTTTCCAATAGACACAGAAAGGGTGCTCAGCCCCTTAATCATCAGAGAAATGCAAGTGAAGCAATTACTCCCTTATTGGAATGTCTGAAATACTAACCAGCTAACAAACTCTTATTGTTGGAAGGAGATGGACCAATCGGCGCTCTCCTACATGGGCTTGTGCTGCAGGGGAAAGTTCCCAGGCATCAGCCTGATGTGTGCCTCTGCCATGGCCTGTGATTGCATACCTGTGTACACACGCCAAGAAGTGTGTGCCTATGTGATCATGAAGCCTGGCGCTCGAAGGCTCCATGAGGGTGTATCACTCACTCAAACAGGAAACCAACATCCACCCAGTTGGCCCACAGTGGTCAGTACTCTGGAACCATGAGGAAGGACTTGCGACAGCTCAGCACCATGTGGGTGGACTAGAAGCACAAGGTGAGGAGATAAGCTGGACACCCAGGAGAACACGTGGTGTCATTCTGTCTGATGAACTTCAGCAATGGAATGTTGACAGGTGGTCAGAACGGCGCTGAGCCTGGTGACACAGCCTGATTTATGTTTGCAGAGGGCTTTGGTTGTACTTTCGTGTATGCGTATTATAATTCAAGAGACAGTTCAAGTTATGCAAATGACATGAAAACCAAGAAGGAGCTGGGTATGGTGATGCAGGCCTGTAATCCCAGCACTCTAGGAGGCTGAGGCAGGAGAATGGCAAGTCTGAGTACAACTGGGCGATTTAGCAAGTCCCTGTCTTAAAATAAAAAAGGACTGGGGATGTAGCTTATTGTGAAGGCCCTGAATATATTACCCAATACTGCAAAAGTAAACAAGCAAACAAAACAAAAACACAGACACACAGAAAACCAAGACTGGACGACTGGGCAGTGGGCACACAAAGCGTTGTCATGCCCATTTTGTAGCAGTGCAGAACACATAGCATTCTGACACTGCTATGTTTGGATTTGGAATGTCCCCCAAAGGCCTATGTATTAAAGGCTTGGTCCCCAGCATGGCCCTACTGAGAGTGGTAGACCCTTTAATGGTTGGGGCCTACCAAGAGTCCCCACGCCCTTCCTGGGGACCCATGCCCTGCTGTTCTTCTACCAGCATGAGGCCTGCAAGAACTGGTATCTGAGATGCGACTCTTGAACTTGTCAACCACCCTTCCCATCAAAAGACACTTGGTTTGGGAGATTGGCACCAGCTAGTGCAATTCTCCATAAAGCCTCAGCAGTTGGGACAGGTTTCATATGCCCAGTGGATGCTAAGTAGGCTCTATGTTTGCTGCAGTCAGATGCCCTTTGTTTCCTTGTGGGCTGACTGGGTCATTGGCAGCTGTATATTCACAGACTTCATTATCTTCCTTATTTGCCCAGACCCGCCAGTCAGGACAACCAGCACCTAGAGGAGGGGGCGTGCAAATGAGGGAGACCAGAGACACAAAGGAAGGAGACAAGACAGGCTTTCTGATCAAGTCTTGTTTATTGCAGGTTAGGACAACTTATATAAGGAGAATAGTATGGGGAGGGTGTAATTTGCATAAGCACGATTGCTATGGTCAACAAACTGCAAGACATTCTGATTTCTTATCTGCTAATCTATGCTAAAACATTTAACATAATGCTCCGTAAGATGGCTTAACAATGCTTACATAAAACAGCTTGAGTCAGGGTCCTTCTCTATAGCCCAGGCTGGCCTTGGGCTCATGGCAATCCTCCCCCGAGTGTTGGGATTATAGGTGTATACCACCACACCCAGCTTATTCCCCTGCTGGGGAATCGAACTCCGGCACTTAACTCTTAAGATCTTTTTAAAGAAAGAACTTGGCCCCAGGTGGTCAGGAATGTTAAGCTCCAAGGTCTCCGACACTTATTTTTTTTAAATAAGACTATACTGGATGGTAATGTTAGACATTCTTCATGTGCCATGCCAGGTGGCACAAGGATCCCAGCACTCAGGAGGATTGCAAGTCATAGTTCAGTCTGGAAAATTTTGTGAAACTCGGTCCATGTATAGGTTGATGGACTATTGTTCTGTTTTCTAGTTTTGAATTCTGATAAATCAAGCTATTATGAACATTCACATACAAATCTTTGTTGGGGCAAATGTTTATTTCCCCTGTTGTTAGCGCACTGACCTTTGGCTGGGCGTGAAGACTCCTTGGCTCAGGGCAATGGGTGCTGTGCTGGCCAGAGCCAAACACCAACCTCTCCCACCCCTGTGGACCCAGATCCCTTGGCCTCAGATCACTGCAGCCACAGGAGCACATGGATGCCAAGATACCCTGGAGAATTTGGGAGCGCTGATCTGGAGAGGCAGGGTCGGCCTGGCTTCCTCCTCCCGAGCTCCAAGCTCCAGCGCACCTCAAGAGTTAACATCACACCTCTCGGCTGAGTTCAATGGACCAGACTCAAAGGTGAGAGTCCCAGGAAAATGAATTTCCCATGGAAATGAGAGGATCCTCTTTGCCTAGTCACAGTTTTAAAAGAAACTACAAGATAAGACTAAATTACTAACCAGGCTTGACATATTTTACAGACAAATGCCGTTGTAATTGATGTAACTAAATGAATTTTTAAAATTCCAAGGAGAAAAGTTAAAAGTAAAAAAAAAAAAAGAGGTGGGGCCTTAATGGGAGGTCTTTAGGTCATTGGAGGCGTCTTCTTGATGGAATGATGGGACTCCACCTTCTTCCTCAGTCTCTCCTGTTATTTTGTTATTGTTCAAAAGCAATGGAGCCACTTGATTATGAACTACAACCTCCAAATGTGTGAGCCAAAATAAACCTTTTCTCAGGACTAGACTATCTGTCTAGTGCACTGGATATGGTGGTGCAGATCTGTAATCACAAT
This sequence comes from Ctenodactylus gundi, assembly GCA_004027205.1. Taxonomy (NCBI): domain Eukaryota; kingdom Metazoa; phylum Chordata; class Mammalia; order Rodentia; family Ctenodactylidae; genus Ctenodactylus; species Ctenodactylus gundi. The sequence continues at coordinate 18,640 of PVKB01008000.1, read as the reverse complement.
ACTTTGGAGGCTGAGGCAGGAAGATCGCCATGAGTTTGAGGCCAACCTGTGATACATAGTAAGTTCAAAAGTGGCCTGGAACACAAATTGAAGGCCCTGTCTCAAAAAGCAAAACCACAACAAAAGATTTAACTGATGGCGTGTGGCCGCACCAGAGACCAGCAACAGTCAACCTGTGACATGTGGCACAAGATGGCACCAAGCAGAGGTGACTGGCAGAGCCAGAGACCCACAGCCCACACTGACCAGTGGCATCAGGACCTTAGCAGGGCTGCACTTTGCTGATGTATGATTTTTATGTGAGTTGAGTAAAAGAACCCTCACCCAATCAGTGACAGAAGGACATCTAAGTTGCTAAGTCTCACTAGGGTCTTGATACTCACCTTCCTGTAGTATCCCTTGCAGGTAATAAATAAGCATGACTTCTCTTCCTATCTTCAATTTGTTTTAGTGTTCCCAGTTACCAGCAATTTATCCCTACAAGTTTAAATTTAAAATTTAAACCTGCCACACGTGATCCAGCAATTCCTCCTCTTAATATTTAACCCAAGACACTGAAATCGGATCCTGAAGAATTATTTGTACACTCAAGTTGCTATGATTGGGTTCTACATGGTCCCCATGGCCCCACAGCATTAAGGCTGTTTGTTGATGGGCTTTGGGGCATTGACTGGCTCACAAGGGCTCTGAATTGATGCATTACTGGGAGGTGATGGAACCTGGAGGTGGGGCCTATTGAAGGAGTGAATCATGGGACATGGCTTGGGACAACATCTGGCCTCTGGCTCTTCCTCTCCAGCTCTGTCCCGTTCCCCGTGCTTCCTGGCTGCTACTGATATGAGCAGATTTTCCCTGCCACACCCTCCTGCCATGGTGTTTCCGCCTTGCCACAGCCTCAGAGGAATGGAACTGGCGACTGTGGTGCTAAACCATGAGCCAAAATAAACCTTTCTTCCTTTGAGTCATTTTCCTCAGGAATTTCTTCACAGCAATCATAAACTGACTAAGACTCTGCTTATGGTAGCATTATTCACGACAGTGGAGCCAGCCCATGTGTTCACTAATGGATGAATAAACGAAATGTGTAATTTACAAGTGAGTGGACTGTCATCCATCCCTAACAAGGAAGGGAATTCTGAAAGGCTCCCCTGGGGTGAGACTGGAGGGCAGCATGCTGAGTCGCATCACCCAGCCCCAGAAAGACAAATTCTGCTTAATGTGAGGAATTTAGAGTACATAAATTCATATGGAAAGAAAGTTGAAGGGGTGACTATCTGAGATTGGAGGAAGGGACAAGTGGGTAGTTTCACATTAATGAGCACGAAATTTAGTTTTGCCAAAATGAAAACAGTTCTAGAGATGGACTGCACAATGATGTAAACAATTAACACTAATAAACTGAACATTGTTCAAACAATAATTTTTAACTTTTAGTGCTTGGCATTGAGCCCAAAGCCTTTATACGAAGCTACATCCCCAGGGGCTTTTAAATTTTTTTATTTTTCTCTCTTGCCACAGGTCTTGCTAAGTCACTGAGTTGTCTAGGCTGGGATCTGCTGTGTGACCTTTTGTGTCAGCTTCCAGGGAGCTGGGACTTCGGATGTGCGGTGCCCCTCCTGGTTTAAATGGTAACTTTTATGTTGCATGGATTTTTTCACAAGTAAGACTTTTTAAAAATTTAAACAGATTTTGTGACTGAGGGCATAGCTCAGTGGCAGAGTGCTTGCCTCGCATGCACAAGGCCTGGGCTCAATTCCCTAGGGCTGTAAACAAAGTAGGATAAGATAAATAAATTAATTTTAGAAATTAAGGATGAAAGAGATGAAAACTTCAGGGTATCTCAGAATAAACTCAACAAAAGGTATACAGGTATATATGAAGAGGGGGCTGGAGGAATGGCTCAGCCCCAATTTTCAGCCTGCCAGGAGACACCTAGGAACTTAAAAAAAAAAAAAGATGAAGTTGGGCATGGTGGTGCATGCCTGTAATCCCAGCACTCGGGAGGCTGAGGCAGGAGGATTGTCCGGATTTCAAGGCCAGCCTGGGATCCACAGTGAGTTCAGGATCAGCCTGGGCTACAAAAGAAGAGGAAGGAGGAGGAAGAGGAAGAAGGAGAAAAAGAAGAAGGTATGAAGAAGCTGGGTGTGGTGGCACAGTTCTCTAATCCTAGCACTATGGGAGGCTGAGCCAGGAGGGTCACAAGTTTAAGCCCATCTGGGTGAGACAGCAACTTAGCAAGAACCTGTCTCAAAAATCAAACCAAAAAAATGGGCTTAGGATGCAGCTGAATGTGAAGGCCCTTAGCTCGATCCCCAGTACCACACACATGCGAAAATAAGTATGAAGAAATGTATAAAATTTTATTAAAGAACATTAGAGGAGAGTTCAATAATGTCTGTTGACAGAGAGCTGTTCCGTGGCCCGCGGCTGTTGTGCCACAAAAACATAAGGTCACGTTAGGCAACAAGGACCGTCATGAAAGCACTTCCTCAACACAAACACGAAGCTGCAGGTGTGAGGACAATCTCCCTTTCATATGAACTTAAAAGCATATAAACAATGTTAGCAGTACTTAATGTATATAGAAACAGGTGAAAATAACCCAAGCATGTATCCTTTCCATCTATGTCAGAGAGGTGGTTTTCCCTTGATGAAGGCAAGGGAGGAGTGTTGGAGAGAGGGAGAAGAGATGGCACTATGGCTGGATTTCATATGTGTGTATGTGGTACTGGGGATAGAGCCCAGGGTCTTTGCAATGAGCTACATCCTCAGCTTGTTTTTAGTTTTGATTTTGAGGCAGGGTCTCTGTAAGTCAATAAGTGGTTTATGTTGGGCTTTTCCTTATGATCTTCCTGCCTCAGGCTCCCAGAGTGGTGGGATTACAGCCAAGAGCCACCTGGCAGTTCATGGTTTGGATCTAAAATATCTCCCAGAGGCCCACGTATGAAAGGCTTGGTCTTCTGGGTGGTGCTGATGGAAGTCTGTGGAACCTTTAAGAGGTGGGAAGTCATCAGGTCACAGAGGTGTGCTCTTGAAGGAATTAGTGGGACCCTGGCCTTTTCTTTGTTTTTTAATTTTTTTGTTTTGTTTTCTTGATGCACAACAGGCAGTTTTGGCGTCCCATGGCTAATGCCATAGTGTGCTGCCTCCACAGACCCCAGTGCCGAAGGACCAACTGAACAGGGACAGAACCCTCTGGAGCTATGTGCCCGAGTGTACCTTTCTATTTTTTAACTTGTTTACCTCAAATACTTGTTACAGTTGCAGAAAGCTTCCTAACATAGTTCCCTCCACACTTAAGTATTTAAAAGGGATAACATTAAAAGCAACCCAGCGAGTTCCCACAGGGGGGATCTAAGGTCAGTCCTGAGGATCTCGGCTTGGTCATGGGGTACCACGTGCTGTTGGGATTCTGTTGCTGGGGGGAGGGGTAAAATCATGAATGAAGCTCAGGAGCTGTACACATGAGCCCCTAGACTGGCTCCTGCCTCTTAGTTCTGGGAGACAGCAGGGACACAGAGTCGGCTCTGCAACTTAATGAAGTTTTTGAAATAGGGTCTTGCTCTGTAGTTTGGTAGCCTCAGCTGATCCTGAACCTACTATGTAGCCCATGCTGGCCTCAAACTCACAGCAGTCCTCCTGCCTCAGTCTCCCAAGTGCTGGGATTATAGGTGTGCACCATCCACCATGACTAATTTTTATTTAGTGCTGGGGAATTGAACCTAGGGCCTTGCATATGCTAGGAAAGCGTTCTGACCACTGAACCACACCACCAGCCCGAAGGCGCCATATTAAGGATTTCAAGGCAAAGGCACTTACGACAGTGTAGCTGCAGAGAGGGCTCTCTGATCCTGTCCTCTCCTGCTCTCAGCCAGCCATACACATTCTTGTGGGAAAGCTGAACTAGAAGGTAAGCCTCGCCACAGTTGACAGAGGACCGATGTGGCAATAGGTGTGTACAAGTAAACTTCTTCAAACAGCCCTTATTCCCTTTAGCATTATATCAGCGGTGGGGAATCTTTTTTTTTTGTTGTTGTTGCCTGAAGCCATCTAGATATTTATGTTACCACTCATGGGCCATATAAAATCATCAATTTAAAAATTAACCTAAACAGGCCTAGGGGCACAAGCCTGTAATCCCAGCACTCTGGAAGGCTGAGGCAGAAGGATTGAGCCTAGTGTGGAAAAATCAGCGACTTAACAAGACTCTTTGTCAAAATAAAAAATTTAAAAACGGTCAGGGCTGCAGCTCAGTATGCCCTGGGTTCAATTCACAGTATAAAACAAAACTGTAAAGAACAAAAAACCCCTGCAAACAACAAACCTAGCCCGTTCTATTCGGTAAAACATTTAATTATTACATAATCAACACACCCCTGATGTGACAATGGGCAGTACAATGATTCTGAGGGCTAACAGCGATCCTCACTCCTGCCTTCCATGCCCTGTAGATTTCCTGGTGACCCCTCGGAGTTATGGCCCCAGGCCCAGACTCCTCCTGTCTTGCTATTACATCACAGAATTTATCATTCTGTCTCAAAGAATGTAAAAACCTAAGCTGGGTGTGGTGATACACGCCTGTAATCCCAGCACTTGGGAGGCTGAGACAGGAGGATTGCCATGAGTCCAAGGCCAGCCTGGGCTCCATAGTGAATTCAGGGCCAGCCTGGACTACAGAGTGAGATCCTGTCTCAAAAAAAAAAAAAAAAAAAAAGAATGTAAAAACCTTTCTGCTTTGGCCATTTCTTCAGATTTGCATTCTCTTGAGAGGATCCCCATGATGATGTAAAAATTAGAACACGTTCGCTTTCCTCCCACTAATCAATGTCTTGCATCCATTGGTTTCCAGTTCAGACCTCAGTTCCCAGCTGAGGTGGGTCGAGGGGCTCATTAGGAGAGAAGCAGCGCAGTCCCTGTAGCACTGGCATTGTGATGGCACTGGCAGCCCCATCCTGCCAGGGGGCACACCCTTTTCATACCCACTTCTGACCTCGTGGCAAACCGTGTGGCCTCCAGCCTCACACGCTCTACCCAGCCATCCTCCTCACCATGACAGCCAACCTGGTTCTGTCCACCCCTGTCCCGCATGTGGACTGTGGAGGGAGCCCCTTCCCCACTCAGTCTGTTCCATTTTTACAACTGGGTGGCCCAAACAGATGTGTCAGGTCCCTCCTCTACTCGGAGTCCTCTAGTGGTGTCACCGGCTCTGAGTAAAGGGCACACAAGTGCCTATAGGGTCTGCTCCTGTCACCACCCTCACCGAGCGGCCTCCCACACCCTCTCTTGCTCTCTTTGCTGTGGCTCTTTGTTATTCTGTGGCCATACCAAACCTATTCCCAGCACAGGGCATTTGTACTGGCTGTTCTTTCTTCATGGTACTCTTCTTGGTCTCACCATTGCTCCCCACATCGTTCCTCCCAGTCTTTGCTCCAATGTCTGCTTCTCCAACAGGCTTCCCTGATCATGGCCTTTAGTACAACTATCCATTCTTTCTATTGCCTTTGTCTTTTTTTTTTTTTTTTTTGACTATGGATTGAACCCACAGCCTTCATACTGACCTACATTTCTAGTCCTTTTTTGTTTTGATTTTGAGATAGGGTTTTGTTATGTCACTATAGTTGCCAGGCTGGGCTGGACTTTGGATCCTCCTTCCTCAGCCTCCTCGAGTGATGGATTCCAGGTGTGTGCCCCTGGGCCTGGCTCACCTTTACCCTTCTTGATTTTCTTTGGAGGCCTTCCATGGACTTCTCCAACAGCAAAGACCCTTCTGCCTCAGCATCCCCAGGGGCCTGCTGCCTTCCCAGGCCTGCAGCTTGTGCACGGTGCCCCAGCTCCAGAAGGGCTGGTCAGTTCAGCCACCTGTTGGAGCTCCATGTTTATTTCTTGTGCCTTAAAACACAGAAAACTACTCAGCAGCACTGAGGGCAGGAGTCCAGACTGGCTTCCCTTCCCCAGAGGGCAGGCGTGGCAGATGCCTCCTCCTGGAGGCTGGAGTGGGGGTGGGGAATCCTCTCCTGCCTCCTCAGCTCTGGGGCTGCTGGCCTTCCGGGCTTGTGGCCACGTTGCACAGATCCCCACCTCCGCAGGCATGTCCTCTCCTCATCTTGCTTGACGGTGCCCTGTCTCTCAAGTATAAGGACACTTACGATGACAGTAGTGACCCATCTGGACAACCCAGGATAATCTCACCTCAAAATCGTTCTCTCCCACAGCACCGCACTGCCAGGGCCTGGGTTGGGATCTTTTTTGAGTCCTTTCCGCTGCAACGACAAAACACCATCCACCGGGCAATTTGCAAGTAACTGACTCCCTGTGTATTTATAGGCCAAGAAACTCAAAACCCAGGCACAGGAGGAGTCAGCGTCATCTCCCCGTGTCCTCCAAGCACAGAAGAGGCCATGCAGCACCCAGGCCTCCCTCACAAGGGGCCAGCCCTAGCCTGGACCCCCCACTCCCAGGACCCTTCTGCTCCCAAAGGCCCTGCCTCCTAATACCACCTGCGGAAGTACAGTTTCAACACGGGAATTTTTTCCCCAAAATTATTATTTTTACTGGTGCATATTTATGATACATCACAATATTCAGCTTGAGACATTGGTGCACGTGTGTGTCCTATCTTCGTCACTTGTATTTCCCTTCTTTCCCACAGCCTGTCTTCCTCTTTTCTTCCATCTCTTTTATTTTGCCCTTTTATTATGTTTTATAGTTTTGTTATTTTATATTAGAGAAATCCATGTGATATTTAACTCTGATTCATTTTGCTGAGCATGATGGTCTCAAAGTGTATTCATTTTCCTACGAATGACTCATTCATCTTTCTTTATGGTAGAGTAGTACTCCATTGTGTAAATGTACCACATCTTCCTTATCCATTCATCTACTGATGGATGTTGGCTGCTTTCAAGATTTATCTGTTATGAGTTGTGCTGCTATAAACATGGGTATGCATGTGTCACTGTTGTTATTCTCTTGGGAAGATTCCCCAGAAGAAGTACAGCTGGGTCAAATGGGAAATTTGTTCTCAAGGTTTTTTTTTTTTTTTTTGAGGAATCTCATAGGCAAGAAAAGCTAAAATTGCAGTTTATAATGACACTAACAATGTAGAAGTAAGGGTTCCTTTTTCTCTACAACGTCACCAGCATTTGCTATTTATTGAGTTCTTGATACCAGCCATTTTTACTTGAGTTTGATGGTACCTCAGTCAACACAGAATGTTGGAAGGGACGCCAGCACTAAGGCCAGAGCCGACCTGGACATACTGGGGTTGTCATTTAGCCCTAATGAGAGAACAGACCCTTGGAAGTGGAGGTCTGGGCTTGGGTCTCTAACCCATTGGATTTAAAGGCACCATCAGCTCTGTTGTCATGGTGGAAGGGACGGCACTGGCTCACTGTGCAGAAATAACATGGTTACTTAAGTTGTCACCTGACACTTGAAGGGTCAGTCCCATTCTACCCTGGTTGTGACTCTAGGAGGGATTTTGTCACTTTGTTGAAATTAAGAAATGCTCAGGGAAGAGCGTTCAGGTGTGTGTTACTGACTTGAGGGCCAGGAAATGAGGTAGGGGCAGTTACCTGGGTGTGGGGGTCCCAACTGACAGTTCAAACTGAGTAAAGGAAGAAAGAAGAAACACTGTTACAGCTTCTTCCTGGGGAAGCTCTGGCCTTGCCCGAGTGTCCAGACATTAACTTGCACGTTGCTCACTAGGCTGTTGATCTGTAATGCCAGAAGCAGCTGCCAAGTGCTTCCACCCTCGCCAGCTGCCCATGAATGGACTGTGTGAGACCATCTGGAATCATGAGCTAAAAGTGGATTTTTCTTCCCTTAAGATGTGGATGTTGGGTATTCTGTCACAGCAATGTCAAATTAACGAAGACACTGTGTTTTGTTTTTTGTTTGTTTGAGACAGGGTCTCTACTCTGTAGTCTAGGCTGGTCCTGAGCTTGCTATATAGTCTAGGTGACTTTGAATGCCTGGTTCATGTGGTGCTGGGGAATTGGTCCCAGGGCCTTATGCTTGCTAGGCAGGTGCTCTAACCACTGAGCTATGCCTCAGCATCCTGGTCTTCTTGTTTTAGTTTTTTGGGGGTGGTACTGAGGATGGAGTCCAAAGCCTCACACATACCAGCCTAGTGTTCTACCACTGAGCCCCAGCCCCCCTGGTCTCCTTGCTAACCAAGGATTGTACCCCTTCCCACCAGGGATGCCAGCTTACTTGTTTGGGTGCCTGCTGAGTATCCCTGAAGCTCCTCTGAAGTGCAAGAACCTCTGGAGCACAGAACAGAGTCTTCTGGGATCCCCCAGCCAGAGGCTGCAGTGGGTGCTGGGGAGTGCTCGCAGCAGGGACCCAGTGGAACAGCACAACATATGGGAGAACCCCAGGTATGCCAGATGCTGACCTAAGTGTGGGGGTCACTGTGGAGCAGGAAACTGTGGAGGACCATTGTCCTAAGGAGCGGGGAAGTACCTTGTTCTGCAGTGGGTTGTCGGAGGATTGCTTTGAAATAATTAGGTAAGAAAGCTAAAATCACATACATAATACAATTTTTAAATTTCTTACTCATATACCCCTCAATGTATTGAAGCCTGAGATTCATTTGAATTTTTTATTATCGTATAATTTTTATTTGTATGCTTTTAAGTCATTGCTGCCTTCCCCATGCTCAAGATTGTTCAAATTACAACTCTCAAATAATAAAACAGAATTTCAATGGTAAAAAAAAAAAAAACAGGTGAGTAGGAGTGGGAGGGAAGCAGGGAGGGAAGCTCCGCCTCCTGTCAATCACCATCGGCATTTGGAGTCCCTGAGGGCTCAGGTCCCGCGGCTCATGTGTCCTGGTGGCCTGGTCCCAGGCTGTGGAGCTGTTGGGTCCCCTGTGGGGGTTGGGGGCACCTCCTGTGGAGGACATGCCATGCCTCTTCCACCCTGTGTCCACTGAGCATCTAGTAGAGTGCCAATCCTGACTAGTCCACTCCTCTCAGACCTGGTTGGCTCTGGAAGGGTCCCCCACCCAGTATTGACCGATTGGGTGAAAGAGATGTTTGCTGGAGTTTTTTGGAAAAATATAGACTGTAAAAGGACCACTGGTCTGTGGTTTGTTTTTTTTCCCCCATTTTTTTTGATATGTATTAGTGCAAAATTTAAGGTTTATAATGAAGTTTAGCATTTTGTGCACCTACATATCTTGTCAAGGTGACAGGGACTTTCCCACTCTCCTTTTGTCTCTCCCCCTATCCCTCCTCCCTCTCTCCCCGCCCTACCCCCATTTCACTTTGTTTTTTGTTTCAAGTTCCATATGAGTTGTGATCTGGGTCTCTCATATCAGAGAGATCATTCGATGTTTCACCTTCTGTTTCTGACTTACTTCACTAAGCATGGTGTTCTCAAGTTTCTTCCATTTGCCCATAAAAGCCTGCATGCTGTTGGACTTTATAGATGCATAGTATTCCACTGTGTATAAATACCACAGTCTGTTGATGGGTATTTTGGTGACTTCCATATTTTAGCTATTGTTAGTTGTGCTGCTATGAACATGGGTATACATATATCTCTGTTATGTGTTGTTTTGGCCTCTTTTGGATATATTCTCAGGAGGGGATATTTATTTCTCGCCTTTTGAGAGGTCTTCATACTGCTTTCCAAAGTGGTTGTACGAATTTATATTCCCACGAGCAGTGCAGGAGGGTTCCTTTCTCCTGGCAGTGAGGTTTGGTTTTGTTTACTGCTCTGGGGACTGAGCCCAAGCTGTGTCCTTGGGCCTTTTTAAATTTTGACACATTCTGTCTAAGTCACTCAGCTGCCCAAGTGGGGCTTGAACTTTTGATCCTCCTGCCATAGCCTTCTAGCGTGCCGGGATTCCAGGCCTGCGTCACCACTGGCAGCTTTACAGATCTAAGATTTACAGTAAGAGTTTGTGGTTTACTATAAGGACATGGAAGAGGCACCAGGGAGAACACCTGCGAGCTGGTGACTGTCACACCCTCATTCCTTGAGAAGTGGGGATTAACAACCACAACAGAGGAGGAGATCAATCAGATAATGGGTTTCCTTTAGTAATTAAGTCATGGGCCAGATGGGCATAGTGTTAGGAAATTTGATGTAGGAGACAGCTGCAGTAAGGCCTAAGGCAAAATCTGGGGAAAAACTTCAAACCACCCATGCTGGAAGGTTAGCCTGAAGTGACTGAGATACTCTGGGCAGGCCCAGAAGAGCAGTAAATAATACCTTTCCAAACATGTACCCAAAAGACCCTCAGGGACCCTTAGCAATCCTGGCCCTAATTATCATCTCATTAGCATTGTGGTTCTACACCCAACCCCCATGCTGTGGGCTTTGGGCACTGTGACATTTCTCCAGAGCCCAAATCTAGTTAAAAATTCCCTCCTGGTAGTAGGGCAGAGTAAAACACCCATTGGTGATACTGCCCCTAGAACAAACTCACTTCTCTGCCCCGAATTCCAAGACCTCAAAACTTCCCACATGAAACCACTCCAGGCATGTGGGCCTTCCTCACTGGCCTGTTCCTGTTCTGTGGAGAAAGTAAACTTCTGGTACTTTCCCTGTGTGTTGTGCTCAATTCTTTGAGATACAAATAACTCCGACAACAGCTGACTCTGGTAACAATGGTGTGGTTTATTGGACTGACAACGCACATAGATCTGATGCCATTTTGTGGAGCTGTCTGAGGTGCTGACCACACGGTCTTGGAAGGATCATAGAACTGGTCCGGAGTGAAGAAAACAAGAGGTTCTTCATGTGTGTTAAGATTTTGGCTTCCTTCCTATAGTGATCTGTTTTCTGTTTCTATAATCAAGTACTTGAGGCTGTATACTTTATAAATAAAACAGGTTTGCTTGACTTCCAATTCTGGAGGCCTAAGTCTGATGGGCTGTATTTGGTGATGGCTTTCTCCTGGCCATGTCCTGATGCAGTGAGGGCAGCATATGGCAAGAGACAGAAAGTATGATTGTGTGTCTACATCCTCTGGTAGTTCTTTCTCTCCCTTCCTCTTTCTTTCTTTGTTTGTTTCTTTGTTTGTTTGTTTCTTTCTTCCTCTTTTGCTGTGTTTGGGATTAAACCTGAGGCCTTCACACTGATTTATGCCCCTAGCCCTCCAACTTCATGTTTTAAATTTTGAGACAGGATATCACTAAGCTGTCCAGGCCAAGCTTGAATGTTTGATGCTCCTTCCACAGCCTTGTAGGGCTCTGGAATTACATGTGTGAGCCAACATGCCCTGTTTCCCTCTTATATAGTCACCAGAATCCTATCATGGGGCCTCAACAGTGATGACCTTTTTTTTTTTTTTTTTTTTTTTTTGAGACAGTGTCTCCTTCTATAGTCCAGGCTGATCCTGAACTCACTATGTAGCCCAGGCTGGCCTTAAACTCTTAGCAGTCCTCCTGCTTCAGCCTCCCGAGTGCCAGGATTGTAGATATGTAGCACCACACCTGCTTAGGCTCAGGGATCAAACTCAGGACCTTGCACTTACTCAGCAAGTGTTCCGTTCATCCCTTCCAAGAGTAGTTTTCCCTTCCCTAAGTACCTCCCATGAGGCCCCACTTCTTTAAGCCCTGACCACCTCAACATAACTATCCGAGGAGCCAGTCTTCCAGCATGTGAATCCCTGGGGGACAAACTCCATCCTAACCACAGCACTGGTATGACTCAAGACTCCAAGTGTTCCAGTTACTTTCATCAGAGCGTTTACAGAGCTCAGTTCCCACATACTGGGCCAGGGCCCATCAGGCAACAAAGGCCCTTGTGGAGAGAGGCAGAGTCGGGGCCACCAAGCCCCACCGCACTAGCCTTCCCTGCACGAGTGAGGCCAACATTCTCCTTGTCTTCTTTGAAGAAAGGGGCTCCAGAGAAGGGAAGAAATATATCCAAGCTATCTAGCTAATAAATAGTGGAGGGTTTTGGTTTGGTTTGTTGCTATTTTTTGTGGTACTGGGGGTGGAGACCGGGCCCTTCACACTGAGCTCCATCCCAGTGCATTTTCATTTCTGATTTTGAGACAGTTTTGCTAAGTCCCTACGTAGCTCAAGCTGGGCTTGAACTTGTGACCTCCTGCCTCAGCCTCCCAGTGTGCTAGGATTACCGGCCTGCTCCACAAGGCCTGGCTGTGAGATTTATACATTTATGTACGTGGGTGGGGATGGAATCCAGGGCCTCACACATGCCAGGCAAGTCCTCTGCTGCGGGGCCACACGCCAAGCCACAAGGAGGCTCTTATTCCTTGGTGTGGTTGCTTCAAGTGGCCCCTGCTAACTGACCACACTGCCAGGATCCTCTTTGGGTCAGAGAAAACAGAGCCATGACTTGGCTTGGCTACCCCAAGACTCCATGGGAGGCCTGGGAGGGAAGGACCTGAGGGAAGACTGTGCAGAGGGACAGAGATGCCAACCAGTGCCCCAAAGGTGGGACTTGCTTGGAGCCTGTTGACACTTAGGTGGGCAAGGTGGTTCTGGTGCAGAGCCTGAAGGAAAGGCCTTGGGGATGGAGGGAGATGGGACAGGTGGGTGACCATGAAGGGGGAGACCAGAGACTTCCAGCTATGCTAGCTTTCTCTTCCTTTCTCCTCTGCTTTCCTTCCCTACAAAGCCCAGGTACTCTAAGCCGGGAGGGATAAACTTTACTTTTTTAAAAACAGGGTCTTGCTCTGTAGCCCAGGCTGGTCTGGAATTCACTATGTACCCCAGGCTAGCCTCAGACTCACAGCAATCCTCTTGCCTCAGCCTCCCAAGTGCTGTGATTACAGGTGTGTGCCCCCACAAATTGGACTCAAGGCCTTGCACTTAGCTAGGCAAGTGCTTTAGCCACTGTGTTATTTCTCCAGCCCCTATAATGGGCTATTTTGTAAAGCAGAGCTTTGGGGACCATGGCAGATACCCATTCCTGGAGTGGCCAGTGCCTCCCACCTTTACCCCCAGGGTGATTGGGAAACTGGGTACTGTGGTTTGTCCCCAAAGGGCTCATGTATTGGAAGCTTGGTACCCAGTGAGGCAATATTAAAAACTTAGGCTGAAGCTAAGCATGGTGGCGCACACCTGTAATCCTAGCACTCTGGGAGGCTGAGGCAGGAGGATCTCAAGATGGAGCTCAGCCTAGGCAACTTAGTGACTTAGTGAGAAAAAGGACCCAGGATACAGCTCAGAATGATGGACCTTGATCCAGTTCTCAGTACCATGAGGGAGGGGATGAAGGGGAGAAAACGAAAGAGGAAAAAGAGGTCAAGGCGAGTAGGAGACTCTTTCCAGCCCCTTCCAACGTTCCACCTTGAGATGTCACCACGCGATCTCTCTTGCACCAATACTCCCTTCATTATGATGCGATTGGCCAGGAGGTGGCGCAGCCTGGGGTGCCGGGCCACGCTGTGCCAGGGTTTTTGAACTTCCAGCCTTCAATACTGTAAGCTAAATAAAACTCTTTTCTTTACAAGTCACCCAGCCTCAGGTATTTCACTGTAACACGGGAAATGAGCAAACATATCCAAGGGGAAGTTTCTGTCATTCAAGCCATTAAGGGGAGCTCCCCACCCCCGTACATCTTGGGTAGGGTACCAGAGTTCGAAATAGCCCATGTGTTCTTCCAGAGTATCCCAGGCAGGGAGCCCCAGGGTCCCCCATCCGATGTCACAGAGGTAACAAATTTGGTTTAATCACCAGGGATCAGTCCTGAACTTCATTTTACTCATAAACATATTTTTAAGTATTCCAGGAATGCAGCTTGGGTAAAACAAGAGAAGGCTGTCCCTTGGTCACAAAGACACTGTGCCTGGGTCTGTCTCTGTTTGTGACCATCCAGTGAGTGTGCAGGAGGATTCTGCCCTCTGTACAGATTCCTAAGGTCTTTGTTATGTCTTGTAGCTTTATCAGGCTGGAGCCTTTTCATCGTTTTGCTATAAATTACTTTCCTCTTATTCTACCATTACAATAAGGCCATTATCTTGATTTTTTTTTAAAAAAATTATATATGTGGGTAGGTTATATTAGCTCATAAATTTCAGTTCAGGGTAATAAAGGAAGCTTATAAAAATATTTATTCTAACATGAATCTATGTGATAAAAATGAAACCAGCAGTTACCCTGGGGCAGGAGGTGGGTGGTGAGAAGCCTGGCAGCAAAGGGACACAAAAGGAACTCTCTAGAATGTTCTCTCCTTTGACTGGGGTGTTGTACAGTTGTCAAAACCCATCAAGCTGCGTGCTTCAAGGTAGGCGTATTTTATGTAGTTATAAGGTAAATTATACCTTACTCAAGAGGACTAGAACATAAATTTTAAAATATCTGTACAGATACTTTAAAAATATATATTTGTTACAGAAAGGAGGTATGGCTCTGGGAAGGTCTTCACGTATACGTGCGTGTGTGTGCTGGCTTCGAATGTTTTCCTGTGTAGAATTGTGGTAACAACCACTTGAAGTCTCCTAAAATAGCAGTACTCAGCCGACGCTCAGGAACGAAGGTCTCATGGATGACCCTGGATGTGATTTGGCCTTTAACACAGTGGTGGTGGTGGTGGTGCTTCATAGTGCTAGAGATTGGACCCAGAGCCCTCCAACTGAGCTACACTCATAGGCTTCTTTTTTCCTTTTCTTTTCTTTTCTTTTCTTTTCTTTTCTTTTTTTTTTTTTTTTGCTTTTGAGACAGGGTTTCACCAAGTCACTAGGTTGTCCAGGCTGGGCTCAAATTTGCGATCTTTCTGCCTTAGCTTCCCACAGTGCTTGGATTTACAGGCAGGTGCTACCATGCCCAGTCACATCATTTTTTTATAATGTCTCAATCTCTCTCTCTCTTTCTTTTTTCAGTCAGGGTTTTACTCTGTGCCTCAGCCTGGACCTAAACTCACTATGTAGCCCAGGCTGGCCTTGAATTTATGACAATCCTCCTGCCTCAGCCTTCATGGCTTTACCTGAAAAGCCTGCAGCTGACAGCTTGTTTGCAGGAGGATGAAATGCAGCAGGATGAATTCTGATGAGAGAAATTACAGGAAATGTACAGTAAGGGTAAAAGAGTTAAATGCTCTCTACCTATAACAAGGAGGTAATAGGTAATGGCAGCATTTCATCAGTCTAGAGCTGGCACTAACAACAACAGAAAAATACTGACAAATTACGTCTCATACAAAAAACTGGCTGTCCATCTATGTACATTGCCTTACACATCAATAAGGAAAGGAACGACATCATAGGAAGTAAAACCTCTTAGCTCCTACAAAAGGAAAGAGAAATGGCTCTGGAGCAGGTGATAGATAAGATAAACGGACTGGCAGTAAATAAATGCAGATCTAGAAACACCAAGGATTGGGACTAGCTGGGTGATTAAAGCTCAAGGCCCTGGGTTCGATGCCCCAGCACCACATAAGCTGGCTGTGGTGGTGCATGCCCATAATCGCAGCACTTAGGAGGCCGAGACAGGAAGACTGCTGTGAGTTTGAGACCACCCTGGGCTACAGAGTGTGTTCAGGACCAGCCTGGACTACAGAGACTCTGTCTCTAAAAAAGAAAAGAAAAGAAAGACACCAAAATACTGTTTCCCAGTGAATTCAGTTGGTAAAAGACAAAAAGATTGACAGTGCCTTGGTTGGCAAGACCTCAAGGGAAATGTCGTGCATTACTGGTGACCGTGTAGATCCATGCGCTCTCTGTGGTGGACAGCTCGGAGACTCTGCCAGGTGTCGTCACCGGGGTCAGCAGTGCACCCGCTTTCTGGCCCAGAAATTGAAACCTGGGAGAACAGCACACATCGAGTTTGAAAATGTGTCCTTTGTGCGTCATGACCCTGTGTGAAGTCACAGACATGGGGAGCCCTGTCAACAGCCCTGACGAGGGACTAGCTCTGTCAGTCACTGTATTTCCAACACGGCAGAATGGATAGCCATGCAGAGCAAATTTGAAAACAGCTTGTCCAGGTCTTCAATGGCCTCCACATTGCTATACTCAAAGTTTAATTCTTTTTTTTAATCTTAAAACAAAAATTTTATTCACTAAGACCCTTCAGTACTCACAAAAAGAGAACGTAAAAGGTATCTAACTTGAAATTTTAAAGATGTCCCACTTAGCACCCTACGCAATTTTTTTTACCCATCATCTGAATCTGTTTCTTATATTATGACATGAATCATTATTAATTTGAAGTTCAAAGAAAAGCAGACAAAAACTTGGACTGCTATTAAATCACTAAACTCAGAACAATTAACAGAGCTCACTTTGAATTATCTTCCACAGCTCTACTTTTAATTTCTTTGCTGTGTTGTTTCTCAAGCAAAACGGAATGAAAAAATCCCATAGCTTATTTGCACACAGCTGTTTTCCTAATTTTATTAATGCGATTACTGAACTTCTCCATTCTGCTAGGGTACACCCTACACCTTTTCTCTCTTGACCCTCCTTAATACATACAGGTATCCTCATTATATAATAAATAGGTGAGGCAAAAAGAAGCAATACGACAGTAAAAACAACATAGCATTCGCTCTTTTTTTGAGACAGGGTCTCAGTCTGTGGTCCAGGCTGGTCCTGAACTCGAGGCAATCCTCCTGTCTCAGCCTCCCGAGTGCTGGGATTACAGGTGTGTGCCACCACACCCAGCATATGTGGTGCTGGGGAATCAAACTAGGGTACTTAGCACTTTCTAGGCAAGCACTTTAACGGCTGAGCCATTCCTCCAGCCCGGACAAGGAGATTTTCTTAGTTTTTTCTTGCAGACAAGGTCTTGCTAATTTGCCCAGGCAAGACTAGAACCCGCGAGCCTGGTGCCTCAGCCTCCCAGAGTGTACCACCCTACCTGGCTTCTGGTCTACTGCAAGCCAAGCCATCCATCAATCAAGGGGGAGGTTGGAGAGCTCATCTGATATATAAGGTTTCAAAAACTTACCTTCCACTGAGACTTTTCCTGAAAAGCGATAGTCAGGGTGTCTTCCACCAAAACGAGAACATCATTAAGAGAAAGTTCTGGGGTCCAGGACCTAAGAGAGACATGTGGGACCTCCCCAGGGAGGTCTCAACATGGCAACTGGGCACTAGGGTCAGAAGGCAACCAGGCCAGATAAGAAAACATGACTTGGGGCTGGAGGAACGGCTCAGTGGTTAAAGCGCTTACAAGTCAAGCACTAAGTCCCTGAGTTCAATTCCCCAGCACCGCAGCCAAGTATGGTGGTGCACACCTGTCATCTCAGCACTTGGGAGGCTGAGACAGGAAGATTGCTGTGTCCTGGGCTCCATAGTGAGTTCAGGATCAGCCTGGGATGCAGAATGAGAAACTGTCTCAAAAGAAAGAAAGAAAGAAAGAAAGAAAGAAAGAAAGAAAGAACGAAAGAAAGCATGACTCATGAGACAGAGGTGTTGAGGGTGTTGTCACCACCATGCCAGCTTCCACTGTGTTCTTTCAGTTTGTTTTCATTTTTAATCCCAGGAGAAACCAGCATGACAGCCTTACCTATCTAAGCAGAGTGAGGCGTTGGTGCCCACACAGGTGGGAGAGGGCAGAGCAACAGGGAAGACTTTTACTGTGTCAGGATTGAAGGTTACAGCCAAGGTCACGGCCACAGCCGCCATACCAGACAGGGCTGGTCCATCACACAATCAAAATAGGACTCTCTGGCAGAGCCTGTACTTGACACAAGTAGGCACCCTTGCCTCCGTGACCTCACCTCTCACAAGAAGTTGATACCTCCTGGGCTACTGGGAAGATGAGGAGAGATCCCGTGTGCACAGACACCTACTGCCACGTGGTCTGTCCCCAAGGGTTCCAGTGAGCACATCCCTCTCAACTCGTCTCACCTCCCTGTGAGTTAAGGATGCCGCTCCGAGCTGGGCCTGCTGGTACAGACCTGTGTTCCCAGGGAAGCTGAGGCAGAAGGATCAAAAGTTTGAGTGCAGCCTGGGCAATTTAAAAACTTAGCCAGAGCTTGTCTCAAAAAAAAAAAAAAAAAAAAATCCTTAGCGAGAATGACCAGGTGAACAAGAACGATGCACTTGTCTGTTACTGGCTGGGACCAAGAGAGAGATTCCACTCCCCCAACCCAGTGACCCATGGCTGGACCCATAGAGGATGCTGGTTTTCCCCAGTAAGTGTGCTGCTTGGCCAGCGGTGCCACCCCAGAGCTTGGGGCTGGGGAGAAGGCGACAGGAGGGAAGGGACAGTAAAAATGGTTATGATGTGACATGTGTGTGTGCCAGCTCCCCAAAGCGTATAATTACTATGCATCACAAACATATATTAATAAAAATAATAATTATGAGGAAAGCAAACAGAAAGAAATCACAGAGCTGAGCACACTTCAGTCCTGGCTGCAGCCCCACGTGTGCGGGCCCCGTGCCTCTGGATTCCCTCACACTGCTGCCTGCTGAATGCTCCAGAAGGGTGTGTGGATCCGGGAAGCTGACACCAGCTTTGGCCTCGCTAGGATTCAGCCCACCCTTTCCCAGAAGCTGGCATTTAAAACTGGTTGGACTTTCTCTCCTGCTCACAGATAGGGGTCCATCCCTCTAGTCTGTTTTTTCCCCCATTTTATTGATATGTATGTAAGTGCAAAATTTAAGGTTTACATTGGTTTTGGGCATTTTGTGCACATACGTATCTAGTCAAGGTAGCGAGACCTTTCCCGCTCTCCTTTCCATCCACCCCTACCCACTCCC
>PVKB01007999.1:0-23299 GCA_004027205.1 Ctenodactylus gundi | reverse complement strand
GGTTAGACCCCCCCCCCCCCAGCAGAGTAGGCCACCTAGAAAACTAGATGGGGTGCCTCCTCCTCTTCTCGGGGTGTCCCTCTCCAGCAGGCATGCAAATCCCGGATGAGCCCCCAAATTGTTAGAAACGGCACATAGAAATCTTCCTGTCCCAACAAAGGATGGACTTGGAGGCATGGACGACAGGGTATGAGGCTTTAATTTTCTTTTGCAAAATGGTGTCCCTCCCACGTGCAAGTGGAGAAGGAGACGACCAAGCATGGTCGGAGGGAGCTATAGTCCTAGCTCACAAGGCCCTCCCCCCGCTGTTTCCCATTGGCGGGATTCACAGTCTTCCTGGGAAGGTCTAAGACATTGGCTCAGGGCCACATTTATCACGTCACATCCTAATTCCTCATCCCTCCTTCCTGCCTCTGGTCACCTGATCGGGCATGGCATGAAAATGTAAAGATACGCCATCTTGAATAATGTGCCACCGTTGCTGCTAGGTGATGCTCACAGTTTGCACAAAGCCACAGAGGTGAGCAGAGTGCAAATTTCTCAGCCCGGGTAACCCAAGTAACAGTAACATTGGACCACAAAGAGCCCTCCAAGCAGGTAGCAAAAGGGATCAGCATGGACAGGGAAGGAGCTGGGACAGGTGAGGGGAGTCCAGAGAGCAGCGCACCCCCAACTGTGTCCTGTTGGGACAGCAGGGCAGCAAGAAGGGTGGGCTGCCCCACCCCTCCAGGTCCAAATAGGAGCGAGGAGCACGCAGGGAGAGGGGCAGTGCATCCAACTGTGCCTCGCACCGCCCTGACCAGAGAGGAGCATCAAAAGGGAGCGAACAGAGGAGTCCTCCCTCCCCCCCCCTCGAGGAGAGAACAGTGGGGTGATTCCAGGAAGCAGCAGCAGCGTCTAAAACCAGCTCCACATAAAACTCATAGGGGAGTAACTGTTTTATGTTGTTTCTGTTGGTCTCTATTTTTTTATTTTTTTTCTCTTATTTTTGCTTTTAAAAAAAATTTTGCTCAATTAGTTTCCTTCATAGTTTGTTACAAGATTGTGCGCTGCTAGTTGATTGATTGATCAGTTTGTACTTTAGCTTTTCGTTTGTCTGTTGGATTTCATTGGTATCCTACATTATCTCTTTTTTCCCCTCTCCTTTAGTCCTTTTTCTTTTAAGCCCCTGAATAAGTTCCTGGACATTAGCTACACCTTTATGTTCATTTTTTAACCTTTTTTCCCTTTCTCTTTGTGTTTTTCTTCTGTCCCTTCTTCTCCCCCTCCCTGCCACCCCCCTAAGTCACAGTACTATTGCTCGTAGGGCTTTCCTCTCTTTGTCCACTCTGGGCTGGGGTAGGAGTATCTCCAGGCGTTTCTTCTGTCATACAAACACTTATCTACCCTTCAAGTCCCACCTAAAATTAACTCAAAATCCTAATCCTAATCCGTCCCTAATCCACCTCCTCTAGTATTTGAATTGACAAGCAGCAGTAACTCTCATCCATTATTTGTACATTATTTGGCTAGAAACAGATCAGTAACACAGTTCTGCGTATGTATTTCTACCAATAAGATAGTGGCACCATGAACAAATTCCTTTCATAGGTCATCACAATTGTACATAGAAATCACCTTGAGTAGTTTGGATGGTAATTAGGATGCTATGTGGTGATTGGGTGCATATATTAATACTGGGTTAGTACAAATATATAACTAGTAGGTAAGTAAACCAAAAGTAGTATAGTGCGTGGATCTAAAACAACATAGAACATTGTTATTTTAAGATCTGTGTCATACTATCATCTCAGTAGTACAATTCAATTAGTCAGCTCTAGGTTCAATTAGATGTATAGTATAGATGCATCCATTACTGGGTTGTGAGGAGAATATATACAATGTTACCAGACTCTGCTAATTAGTTTCTAGTATTGGATAGTATTGTAAGGGTAAACCTTTACGCAGAATATAGGTGCTAACATCATTAATGATCTTCATATTTAAGTCAACAAATACTCTGTCAAGGTAACACTTAAAACAGAAAGAGTCTAATCTAAAAATTTCAGAAAAAGAAACAGAGTCCATCAATAATACCAGAGCCTCAACTCACTGTAACAGAACTATGAGGAAACT
Source organism: Ctenodactylus gundi (assembly GCA_004027205.1). Taxonomy (NCBI): domain Eukaryota; kingdom Metazoa; phylum Chordata; class Mammalia; order Rodentia; family Ctenodactylidae; genus Ctenodactylus; species Ctenodactylus gundi. The sequence goes on along the minus strand of PVKB01007999.1, from coordinate 21,184 downwards.
TGGTAATAAATCACCTACAGAAAGACTTTTAACACTCCAGAAAGTGATACCAGAGATCTTGAAATAGCAGAACCCAAAGGTGAAAAAGGCAAAAAAAAGATGATAATTTCTGGGCCAAAAAATTCTTAGAATTCAAACAGGAAATGAAAGACCTATGCCAGGACATAGCTATGCGATCAGCACACATTGACAAAAAAAAAAATTAGAGAAAAATAAAGAAGATACAAGCCAGAAGATAATGAAGGCAATACAAAAAATTAGAGAAGAATTCAGCAGAAATACAAAAATTCGAAAGCTGACATTCAGGGTGTGAAAAAAACACAGAAAAAAAATAAGTAACCAGCTTGAACATTTTGAGAATAGAATATCAGACCTAGAAGATAAAGTGGATGAGCTGGAACTCACAAGCAGCAAAAAACACAAAACTAAAAAGGAAGAAAGAGAATGGTTACAACAGCTGATGGATGACCCAGAGAGAAACAGCCTCAGAATTATGGGAGTGCAGGAGAAAACTGAGGACAAAACGAAGAGCTTAAAGGCCATGTTCAATGAAATTATGGAAGAAAATTTCCCAAATCTAAGGAAAGAATTGAACATTGAACTACTGCAGGCATGTAAAACATCAAACAGCTTTGAACAGAAGAGAACCTCATCACAACATATCATAATTAAAATACTAGAGACCCAGCACAAAGAGAGAATATTAAAAGCTGTAAGAGAAAAACAGAGGGTGACTTACAAGATAAGCCCATCAGGATAACAGCAGATTTATCAAACCAGACCTGAGAAGCCAGGAGATCATGGAGCAATATCTTCTAAGCACTAAGAGAACATAAATGCCAACCACACTGCTATATCCAGTGAAATTATTTTTAAATTAAAGGGAGAGATGAAAACTTTTCATGATATAGAAGCTTAAAGAAATTTGCAGCCACTAAGCCAGCATTGCAGAGAATACTTAAAAGAAACTTAGTAAACAAAAGGGAAGCTAGCAACACCAACGACCCCAAAGAAAGAGAAAAAGCAGATACAGGAGAATGAGCTGACAAAACAAATCATCATGATGGCAGGACATAGCAAATATACCTCAATAATTACTCTGAATGTGAATGGCCTCAGTTCATCTACGAAAAGACATAGACTAGTTAACGGATAAAAAACCCAAAACCCACAATATGCTGCCTACAAGAGGCACACTAAACCCACAAGGAAACTCATAGACTGAAAAGAAAAGCAGGGAATTCAATATTTCATGCAACAAGACCCAGGAAACCAGCAGGGGTAGCTATATTAGTTTCAGACTCATCAAGTTTCAAAACAAACAGATTAGGGGAGGCAAAGATGGTCACTATGCACTGGTTAAGGGAACAACAAAACAGAAAGAATTCACAGTCATCAATACATATGCTCCCAATTCTGGAGCAACTCATTATATAAACCAAAAAATATTAGATCTGAAAGGACATACAGGCCCCAATAATCATAGGAGGGGACTTCAATCCTCCACTATCACAGATAGATCAGAGAGACAGAAAATCCATAAAGATATACAACATTTAAATAATATTATAGAAAGCTTGATCCATATTTTACATCATAAGTGATCCTTCAATGAATGTAGAGGAATACTTGTATACTTTCAAATCATAGTAAAATAAAACTGGAACTTATCAGCAAAAGAAACAGAAGAAAATACACAAATACATGGAGGCTAAACAACTTACTACTGAGCACTAAGAAATAAAAACTCTGCAGAAATTCAGAATATTATGAGGAATTATTTTGAGCACCTATATTCTAACAAGTTAGAGAATTGGGAAGAAATGGAACAACTTCCTAGACACATACAAAATACTAAAATTAAATAAAGAGGACATAAAAATCTTGAATAACCCCATTACACACACAGAAATTTAAGCAGTAACAAAAGCTCTACCTACAAATAAAATCCCAGGATCAGATGCATACATAGCAGATTTTTTTCAGTATTTTAGGGAGCAACTAACTTCAATTCTTCTCAAACTGTTTCATGAAGTTGAAAGAGAAGGAATACTACCCAACTTATTTCTAGAGGTTAGCATCACCTTAGCCCCAAAACCAAAGACTTAACCAGGAAGTAAAATTATAGACTAGTATCTTTAATAAATATAGATGCAAAAATTCTTAATAAGATTCTGACAAATAGAATATAACGAGTAATCTAAAAGATCATACATCGTGATCCAGTAGGCTTCATTCCTAGGATGCAAGTTTGGTTCCACATATGTAGATCAGTCAATGTAATACATCACATCAAAAAAGCAAAAATGAAAACCACATGATCATCTCAATTGATGCAGAAAAAAGCCTTTGATAAAATTCAACACCCTTTCATGGATAAAAACTCTGTGAAAAGTAGGTACAGAAGGGCCTTATCTCAAACTCATAGGAGCCATATATGCCAAACATACCCTAAATATCATAGTAAATAGAAGTCGAGACTGGAGCGAGTCTGTGCTGACGATCTGCAGTTGTAACAAGTCGGTGTCCGTAGACAATCGTGAAGGCGAGAGCTTTCCCAGAGGAAGAAGCTGTAACAAGCTTCCCTCTTCCTCCCTTTTATACCCTTGGAGTTCCAGTTGGCCCTCCCACATCTGGGTGGGTGCTCTTCTCTCATTGGCCGGCCCTCAAATCACTCACACTCTAATCCAGACCAGTTCTTGATCCCCAATCTAGGGTGGTTGACAAATCCTAATTCTATTGGATGCGTGGTTCTTAATTCCCTCAAGTTGACATAATCCTTTCAATGGACACAACCATGTTCATAGCAGCACAACTAACAATAGCTAAAATGTGGAAGACACCAAAATACCCATCAACAGACCAATAGACACATAAATTGTGGTATTTATACACAATGGAATACTACTCATCTATAAAAACAGATAGGTTGGAGGCTTTTATAGGTAAATGGATGAAACTTGAGATGATCACATTCAGTGAAGTGAGTCAGAAGCAGGAGGTGAATGGTCTCTCTGATGTGAGGAACCCAGATCACAATTATTTCATAGGACTTATTAGGGGGAATAATGGGAACAGGCGGGGAAGCAGGGGGTAGTGGGAGGGTTGAAAAGGGACAGGGGAAGGATTTGTAATTTTGCCATGATATGTATATGCACAAAACACTCAAGATCAATGTAAACTTTATGTCTTTCACTTACACATGTCAATAAAATGGGGGAAAATTTTTAAATGAGGGATATCAATACCCTAACCCCTGGGACCTTATTTATAGAAAGAGTCTGCAGGTGGAATCAAGGATCTCAGGACAGAATCCTGGACATGAGGGGCAGTAGTGTGTACTTTCCCTTCTTCTTCCAACTGGCTGGAAAGTGGATATGGCGGCTTGGAAAGCCAGGCAGAAGCCTTGGCCAGAACCCAGGATCCTGGTGATGACGGAGCCACATACCAGCCTGCAAATTTGTGACTTAAATGAGAAACAGTTCTTGACTGAATAAAGATTTGGTTAGTTTTCAGTTTCTGTCAGGTGTAACAGAACCTTTTGTAACACACAATGAAGTTGCTTCCTCCCTTTGCCTTGAACAAATACTTGAACTCTATTAAAACACACACACACACACTAGACAGGTTCTATTTACTTAGAGGAAAATACAGATTCCTTCAAATGGGAAAACAGGGCCTGTGTGACCTGACCCACCCGTCTCCCATCTCAACTTAGACCTCTTCTCTCCTGCTTGGTACCTGTGCTGCTCCTGAGCCGCTGGCACCTTCATCCCACAGCATCTTGCGAGGGCTGACTGCGTGCAGGCATGGGCACAAGGTGGCCCAGCCAGCCACGGAGCAGCCTGACGCCAGGTGCGTCTGAGGATCTCTGAGACCAGAGCTTTCACAGTGAGCTATATTCCTAGCCTATAAATATATACTTTTTTTTGAAACTGAATGTCACTAAGTTGCTAAATTCCCACGCTGGGCTTGAATTTGAGATTCTCCTGCCTCAGCCTTCCAGATTGTTGGGATTATAGGCCTGTGCCACCGACTGAGATTTTTTAAAGATTCTCATGCTTGTGAGTTGGTAAGGAAGCCTGGATTCTGATTCGATTGCTCTGCAGTGGGACCAGAAGTGAACTTTCCAGTGCTGCCAGGGGCAGGCGTGGGTGAGGACCATTGTCTCAAACCATCAAGACTCAGGGTATCCTACAGTTGTCTTATGCATATATCCCTTCAGTCTCTGCAGCCTCACGGTGCCACCTGCCCGAGTCCCTCCTCTATTCACATACCTCTGACTTATAAGAACACCGATTGTTGGATTTATACCGCTCCGCCTACAGATCCAGGATGATCTCATCTCAAGAACCTCAGCTAGCCTGCACCCTCAAAGACTTCTTTCCCAAACAAGCATTTCGGAGTCAACAGTACCAGGAGTTAGGACTTGGGCGTACTGTGTGGGAATCACTACTGAATGCCCGAGAGCCCTTGAATGTGAGCGGGAGTGCCTAGAAATGATTCCCAAACTCTTTGAGTCAGCCCTGGCTTTCAAGTCTTCTTGAATGAGCCGCCAGACACCAGGGAGCAGAGAAGTCATTTGCTCCACGCTTGGGAATTTGAATTCCCAGTCTATAGAATGTTTTAGAATCATAAGAAAGCATTGATTTACTTCTCAAGTTTGAGATGGTTTATTTTGCAGCAATAAGTAAACGGCGCTTTCTATCCATTGTGTATGTCCTAGTTCAAATAGCATCTTCAAAGAGGCCTCAGTAGATACCACCTCTCTTTCCTTTTGCTCAATGGACTCATCACAATTTGTAATTACATAAGCAGGTTTTTTTTTTTTAAGTCTCACCTACTAGACAGCATAGTGTCCTGTGCCTGCTAAGTAAGCAGTAGACGCTCACTGACGATTTGCTGAACAAATGAAACACTGGGCATTTGGTTACTGAATCTACCACCGGCACCTGCTCATGTAGACTGAAGCAGCTCCGGGAAAACATGTCTTGTTTTGCCATTTCAGCTCTCAGCAGATTAAACAAATTAGGATGCAGCAAGTGGAAAGCAATATTTTCTCTTTCCCAAATTCAAACATTTGTTCTTGATGTTTCTGTTCCTTACACTTGAATTATTGCTGTGATTTTGTTTTGTTTGTTTGTTTGTTTGTTTGTTCTGAGCATGGGTCTGTTTATGTAGTCTAGACTGGTTCTGAACTCACTGTGTAACCCAGGCTGGCCTTGAACTTCCTTCTTCACTTCCTTCTGCTTCAGCTGCTGTAGTTTTCAATTGCAGCAAGAACAAAGAAAACAAACCTGGCTTCAGAGCCAGCCAGCCATGCAGTAGCCTCTGTAATTTTTAAGACATGTAGATCTACAGAAAGAACCTTGACTTGTCCTTGCACTTGAGCAAACAACAATCTCATGAAACTCTCCATGAAATTAAAGTTTAATGACAAAGCAAAGTGAAGGGATCTTCTTGATATCTTGGCTGACGTGCATCTTTTTCTAGAAAGTCTTTTGGTGCAAGTTTTGCTGTTATGTTTCTTGGAATGGTAACAAAAAAAGTAGGATTGGAACGCAAAACATGTCAAGTGACACCAGAATTAGTCAGACAAAAAAACTTATAACCATTTGCATAAATTGCTGCAGAGATAGAGCATAAAGGAAATCAGGAAGTAGATAGAAATCTTAACAAAAACTGAGTACGAAAAGTGGGCGCTCACTTGTGTCACTGTCATGTTAGTCACTGGGGCTGGTGACATGGTCTATGATGAGTGGAGGATTTCTGCCTGACGGGCAAGAGTTTAGGAAAGAAAAATGACAGAGTAAGGTATCTGGTAGACTCCCCACCCCTCAGAAACAGTTTTTCAGGTGAGACTGTTTCTCAGTTTCCCCAGAACAAGTAGCTAATAAGTTTTAAGTTTCCTGCATCCTGAGAGGAGCTGTGCTCTTTGCCCTCACACTGAGATTAGTTCCAGAAGCTTAGCCCCACCTCTTTTTGTCTTGCGGGTACCCAGCTCAGACCCCTTTGGATGAGACCCACTGGGAATCCCTGGCTAGGAGGGTGGACGCTTGGGGTTTGACGTGGAAGCACGTTTGCTGATCCTACCCTTCTTCTCAGACTTGGCTTTGTTCCGGCATGCAGTGAGGACCTCTCCTGCCAGGTCCGGCCCAGCCGTGTGATTCTATCATTTTCCAGACACCCATCCATGAACGGGCTGTGACCTTCTGAAACTCATAGCTAAAATAAATCTTCTCTCCTTGAAGTTGTGGATGTCAGGTATTCTGTCCCAGTGACCAATAAGTAACTATGACGAGGACAAAGGAGGGGACGGGGGAAGAACTCCTACTCTCTGGAAAAACACAAGAATGTTTGTTTGTCACTGGGGTCCTCTCTGTCTCTGAGAAATAACTCTCCAAGTAACTGTCCACACAGGGTGATCAGAAGGGCAACTATGGTCTTTAAGAGTACTCTTTTCCCTAATCCAAGTGTTATCATTTAAAATTAAAATCAGACAGATTTTTTGTCCCATCTCAAAATTAAAGACCTTATCACACATCGTTATTGAAGAAGGACTCCTATAATCTCAGCAGCTTGGGAGACTGAGGCAGGAGAATTGCAAATTAGAGATCAACATGGGCAATTTAATAAGGTCTGTCTCAAATTTAAAAGAGCAGTGTGCATAGTCCAGTGGTAGACAGCTTGCTTGACAGGTACAGTGCCATGAATTCCATCCCTAATACCACAAAAAAAGAGGGAAAAAAACAAGCAGAAAGATTTTTGAAATAGAGAAAAAGAAAGAGGACTCAGGATTCATAGAATAAGAATTTGTCCATCTTTGGGGTGGGAGCATAATTCAGTGGCTAACTCTTTTGCCTGGCATGTGCAAGGCCCTGGGTTCAATTCCCCAGCACTAGATAAAAATTAACACACACATGTCATACAAGCACTCAGGAAGCTGACACAGGAGGATTGCCATCAATTCAAGGTCAGCCTGGGGTCCATTGTGAGTTTAGGGCCAGCCTGGAGTAGCGTCATTCCTTGCCTCAAAAGAGAGAGAGAAAGAAAATAAAAGAATCTGTCTGTTTCCAGACTTGTGAGGAGAGAGCTGTAGCAGGCAGCCCTCAGCCCTCATGGCCCTGGTGTCCGTGAGGTTCTACGGAGCACCGCCAGACTCACGTGTGACACACTTTCTGTCTTTCTTTGCCCACTTCGTGACAGTCAGCCCACGGTCAGTAGCTGTCACAAGTCCCAAGAAACCGCCCACCAGGGCCTTCCATAGCACGACTGGCAGCTTGGCTGATGGGGTGCTGATTCATGCCTGCTGCGTCTACTGTACATTTACCATCCCATAATTCATGCTGTTGTGATTGTATCTGTGAGATATAATCCATACGCACAAACCTTCAATGAACCACAGAGGCAAGAGGTTACTCTAGGGTATACAAGAAAATCTACTGCACCTGTGTCCTGGTCTGGAATTTCCCTGGCAGGCTTCAAGGTTTCTCCTTTTCTTATGTTGACCATTATTTGGTGGCCTTGTGACAAGCCTTAGGTAGAGTTTGAGGTGGGACTAGGATCTAGCAAGTGGCTGATGGGGAGTAGTCCTATAGCCCCAGTTGTACTATCTAGATTACTGTGGGCCTTAGTTTAATATGACTGTTGTCCTTAATCTTAGTCTCAATCTTGTGGCTCAGGCACAAAACCCAATACCTGCAACTTAAGGGAGGAAAGGTTTATTTTAGCTCACAGTTTCAGGTCTTAGTTTTTTCTTGGTTGTCTGGCAGAACAGCTGTCCTGGGATGGCCAGAGGAAGGGGCTAGTCGGGGAGAAGCCGGGGCAGGAGTATGTCGTTCTAGGCTACAACCTCAGGGATCTGCTCCTCCCAACCAGGCACCACCTCCCATAGGCTGGTGACCAAAAGTATCACATGGCTTTTGAGAGCACTTAAGATCTAAACTGTAACAGCCCTAAAAAGGAATGTTGCATCCCACCATGTGGATAAACCCTGAAAATGTGAAGCTGAAAGAAGCCAGGCACAAAAAGCCCTGTAGTGTGTTATTTTACTTATATAAAATGTACAGAACAGGCAAACTCATACAGATAGAAAGGTAATTAGTAATGCCTGGAGCTAGTGGGAAGAGCCATTAGCAAGTACTGCTTTATAAATATAATGATTTCTTTTGGAACGTTTTATACACTCTAGAAGTAGATAGTCAGATGTTTGCACAATATTGCAAATAACAAATTATATACGTTAAAAATGATGAAAATGCTGAATTTTATTAAGTCTGACTATGATGAGGAAACAAGCAAACAAACAAAAATAAAACAATCGCATAGAGCCTCTGTGGAAATAATTAGTTGGCAGAATCATGAGGGCTTAAGAGTTAGGGGAATGGGACAAAAACATCTCCCAAGTTTCCAACAATAGCAGCTCGCGGGTGGTAGTAGATTTACCAAAATAGGAAATCTTAAAGGTAGAAATGGAAAGATCTTGGGTATACTTTTGGAAATGCTGTGACTGAGATGGTTGTGAAATATCTGGGCAGAATTTCAGGAGTGCGGTGGTGTGACAGTTTAAAACATTTTGTCTTAGGCTAAACTTACATCCAAGACCAAATGGGTGAGTCGCTATCTCAAATGACCTTAAGTCTGTATCGAACTGCTACATTAAATGAACTAAATCTGTATCACATAAGTATACTATACTCAAAGCAATAGATAGAGTGGCATGCGTAAGTATTTCTGATTTTTTTAACTCTCATAAGTTACTTACTCACATTTTATTAATTACTAACATTTTGCCAGATTTGGTTTATCATTTTACCTACCTTAATTTCATGCACACATATTTTTAAAGTTTTTATACCAATTCCCTATGTTGAATATAATTATTATGTTTTGCAAACTAATATATACTATTAAAAACAATAATTATGGGGGAAGATTCAACTGGTTGGTGCAATGAAAACCTGAATCTTTTGAATGTACAAATATTTACGTTTCAGTACTCATCTAAGGAATTTGAAATTTAACTTTTTTCTCACATTTTCTAACCTTATGAATTACATTGTTACAGTTCTCTTATGTGGACTGGTGGGTGAAGCCACATTAAAGAATCTCAAGATATAGTAAGATACAGAGAAAAAGTACTTCTGGCAAATTACCCCCAATAAAGGACTCTGCTGGACACAGAGAGGAGACATTAATATATGGTCACTGAAGCCCATTCTGGGAGAGGGAAACTAAACTAATAAATGTTGATTTGAGTAGCAAAATGAGTCAGACACAAATGAATAAATATTTAAAATATCACATGGTTTCTCTGATTTGGGAGACACAGAATAAAAGCATTCTATAGAACCAAATGAGTGTGATAGTGGGAGTTACAGGGGATTGGGAAGGGTATAAGAGTGCCAAAATGGGGAGGGGAAGGGATTGTAATATTAATGTGATATATATGTGGACAAAATACTCAAGTTCATTGTAAATGTTATGTATTACATGTTTATATTAATAAAAATGGTGGGGGGGGGGGGAGAAAAAAATTCTCAATTTGAAGGGTTTGGGACACACCGAACTAATCTGTAGGGTGGAGCTTTGAATCTGAGTGATTGACTTATGAGCCAGCAAATGAGAGAAGAGAACCTACCCCAGGTCTGGGTAGCCTAACCAGTAACCAGCAGCTCAAACTAAATAAAAAAGAAGAAAGAGGGAAGGTTGTTACAGCTTCTTCTAGGAGAGCTCAGGCCTTCGACATTGTTTCTAGACATTGTCTTGCTCCTGTCTTCACGTCGCTGATCTCCATCACAGATTTGCTCCAGACTTCAGGTCTTTGCCATTGCGTTTGGACACTGCTCCACAGCCCACACTTGGACTGGCTGCCCTACAGTCCCAGGCTGGTGCTCTTCTGTCTCATGTCTGACCAGCCACTGGACTCTCCAGCAATTCTGGCAGCCATTTTGGATTCTCTTCAGACTTGTAAGCTGTCCTAATGAATTCTCTTTTATATATGTACAACTTCTATTAATTTTGTTTCTCAAAGAACCTTAAGCCACACAAGTGGATATGTCTGACCCTTGGTTCTTACCTATTATCTCCAGGCCGCAGCTGCCTCTCCAGATTTTCTGTCCCTATGTTAGAAAAGAAGCTGTCAGGGAGTGGTCTAAGAAGACAGGAGGCAGAGCTGCCCTAGAGAGTCGTTGTATGTCCCATCGGTCGGATGAGTGTTCCGAGGTCACCTCTTGCTGCAAGGGAGTAACTTTGCTGTACACTATCCAAGGTAAACACAGCTGGACACTAAAATGGAAAGAACACAAATTGAGTGCATAATATTATATTATAATAGAATAGAGTGTCTCCTGTGAAATGATCCCAACTTTGATTTGTACAGAGGTGACTAAACATTTCCAAGGGAAAATGTAGGAGCAGGGAGAGGTGTGAGCAGAAACTCAATAGAGTTGGGGTAGAGTCTCACGAAGGGTTGTTCCATCTCTGCTGATTAGGCCAGCTGTGTCTGCTAGCTGCCAAGTTAAGTTTCTGTCCTCCCTCCAAGACTGCCAGCCTGCCCTTCCTAACGATTACACTTCATAGTAAAAGCTTTCAAGGTGCTTGAGAAAGATACTCCCAGGTCCTAGGAGGTACATCTAGGACAGAGGGAAGAGTCACAGTTGCAAACCTTTGTGGCAAATGTCCTAAGTGGCCAGAGATCTATCATCAGGGGTTGGCTTTTCAAAAAGCTAGTCTTGGAGTTACTTGAGACCAACGTGCTTAATGAAGCGAATCAGATGCCAAAAGTTAGATATCAAATGGTGTCTCTAAAATGAGAAACCCAGATTATAGTCATTTCATATAATTAAATGGGTGGATGGTGGGAACTGGGGCGTAAGGCATGGAAGGGTCAAAAAGGGAGAGAAGAAGGGTTTGTAATTTTAATGTGATATATATGTACACAAAATACTCAAGTTCAGTGTAAATATTATGTATTGCATATGTACACATTAATAAAATGGGGGGGGGGGTAGCTTGAGCTCCCTGAGGCAAAAATACTTCCAAGGGATGGGGTCGGAACTACTAGAAATGATGCGAGTGTTTGTTCAAGACTAGTAACATGAGAAAGAGGAAGCTGGGAATCATTCCTACTGAAGGTGTGTGGTTTTTATAAGCCAAAGTTGAGGCATCATCAAGGAGAGAGCTCAGGGCATCCTGGCTGGGTCTGGCTGAGGAGAGAATATCAGCACATCCCCACTCCTCAACATGTAGTTCTGCCCTCTGAGGAAGAAGCTGGGAAGGATATTAGGTCAACAAGTAACTGTGTCTCTGTCTTGGTCGCTTTTTCATTGCTAGGACATGGTACTCCACACTTACAACCTTTTTTATTCATGTTTTCCCCCATTTTTATTAACATATATTGTGTGTGTTCATATGTGTGTGTGTATATGTGTGTGTGTGTGTGTGTGTATATATATATATATATATATATATATATATATATATATATTACATGAATATTACAATCCCTTCCCAATTTCAGCCCTCCACACCCTCCCCATCCCCCCAACTCCTACTATGACAGTCACTTTGTTCTATAAAATGCCTGTGTTCTGGGTTTCCCAAACCAGAGAAACCATGCGATATTTAATGTATTTAATCTTCTGCATCTGACTCACTTCATCACTCAAATCACCACCCTAACCGAGCTTCCTGCCCTAGAATGGGCTGCAGTGACCATACATATCTTGACGCCTCTTCTCTGGGTCCAGCAGAGCCCTTTATTGGGGTGATTTACCAAATGTTCTTTTTTTCTGCATCTTACTCTATCTTTGTTGAGATTTTTTGATGCGGCCTCACCCACCGGTCCACATAAGAAAAGAAGTATAACAATGAAACTCTTAAGGCTAGAAAGAGTGAAAAAGAAAAAGAGAGAAGGTAAATTTCAAATTCCTTAACTGAGTACTGAAAGGTAAATGTTTGCACATTCAAAAGACATTCAGGTTATCATTACATCAATCAGTTTTCTTAGGATAAACTTACATCAAGGACTGAATAAGTGAACTGCTACATTAAATGAACTTAAGTCTGCATCAAATTGTTACTTTTTTCAGTGTTGGACATAGTTTTTATTGAGGGCAGCAGAACGGGATGGCAGCATCTTAGAAAGTCTACTTACTCTCTGCCTTTGTGGAGGGGAGAGGAGGCCAGGGGGACCCAAGGAACCAGGCAGATGTGAATGCCTGAGCCAGTGTGGGTCTGAGGTGCATGGCTGCTCCACAGATCTCCCTTCTTCAACATTTTGGTTCTGGAGCAGGCAGGACTCTGCACAGGAAGCCTTGAAAATACCAGAGAGGTTCAATATCCTTTTCGTGTGTTTCAGAGGCTGAGTGATTTTCTTTTATCTTTCTTCACCATTTATTCACAATGTTCAAAAATGTAATTACCAGTCATCAGTTTTCCCCTCGATCACTTTGACTTTCCAGCATCTTCTGTAAACCTGAATTTGGGGATCACCTTGTAAAAACAGACAGTAGAAATCAGCCTCCCTCAGCTGAGAAATTCTATAGGGTAAAGCATGCAGGTGCTGTCCTCCTGAGAAGCCAGGTATAATAACCATTCAAATAAGGATACTATAGGGAAGTCCAAATTTTCCCACTGAAGGTTTGGTCACTGAGTCCACTGAAACAAGTTAACACTGGGAAATCAGCTGAAGAAAAAGCATATAAATGAATTAACATGCAACATATGAAATTCAGAGAAAGCCCAAACTGGTTGAAGAGTCAGTACTTTTTCCTAGGAGGTTTAAGTGGAGGACTGTGGGCAATTTTGGAGAGATGATAAATGATTTTTAGAGGAGAGAGAAATCCTGGAGGTTAGCCAGCCTGGCCAGGGACAGGGTTCCCATTGCCTTGGGTGTGGTAGAAGAGGTTTTTCTGTCTCTTTCTCTGTGAACTGGATTTAATCTCTAGTTCAGGAAACTTCAGGTTTGAATTTAATTATGACCCTCTATGGCAGATGTGGTGTTAGGTAGACACATGAAACTTCTGAATCCCTTGTGGAGAAGGGGACTTGAGAGAAACCCCTTTCCTGTGTCTGCTGCTCCCCAGTTCTGGAGTTTACAGTCTAGAGCAGCATATTTTGGGATATCATTTACTGAAAAAGCTATGTTTTGGACAAAAAGTGTTTTCTGCACCAAAATTTAGTCAGGCTTCTGAAATGTTTCCAGCGCTATCTGTTGGCTTCTGAAGCACCTCCTGCTCTATTTACTTCCTGGAAAAATCCAGTGCTAGTAAAAAAACAACAACAGCAACCAAAAAAACTTTAGTTAGAACCCCTCGTCCTTGGTGTTTGACCGAGCCTCTCAGCCGCCGCCACCACTCAGGTGAGGACTGATTGATCCCATTGGCTTGTCTTCAGCAGAAATCCTGTTCGGGGGGATTAGGCAGAATCCCCCTTGCCTCTGTGGTTTTCTCTTACTAGTTTTCCACCTCTGGCCCGAACTTGGCCCTTGGTCATGAATTCCCTGTGTTCCTGTTGTACTCTGAGTTGAACCCAATCTCTGGCCCTCACGGCAAGATCACACCATCACGGTTCCTGTACCTGTTGCGATGGAACTGAATCGTGCTCCTTACTGGGCTTTAACAAGTGTCACTGAATTTCTATTTTCTCGAACAGCTCCTAACCTTTGTTTGACCTGCACGATTATTAATAGTATGGGTTTCCGTGAACCATGACTCAGTGGTATTAACTTTCTTGTTCTATTGCAGCTAGAATTTCCATTGCTTGTTCCCAGAGACGGAAACATCTCAGCTCCTCACAAGTAAGCCCAACCTACAACCAATTTAGTTTTCAGTTATAAAAAAAGCCATGACTTTTTTTTTTTAAATCAACTAACACAAACTGACTGAATTTTTGTTCTTCACTTAAAATAGGAGAATGCCCCAGGAAACAGCAGGATTGTTATTCCACATGCATGCGTGCATGCACATGCACATCCGCATGTGTACACACACACATACTCTCGTGTGTGTGTGTGTGTGTGTGTGTGTGTGTGTGTGTGTGTGTGGTGCTGAGGATTGAATGCAGGCCCTCACACATGCTAAACATGTGCTCTGACAACAAGCTATATCTTCAGCCCAGAAACAACAGATGTTAAGTCACACATTTGTGAATTATTATTTAAGACAAAAAGTACCATTTTCCTTTAGTTGCTTTAAAAGACCAGGCTTTAAGGTTGGCTTTGTGACACTGAGAGAAAATACCCTCTTTCTCTTCAGCACCCACAGGCTCTGTTGCCTCATTTATAAAACATATAAGAGCTTCTCTGGGCCCTTCCACTTGTAAGCATTAAATTCCACGCTGCATCTTTGTCTCTTGGATGTCTTAAGGGAATAGAATTTAGAAATTAAAAATTGAAAAAGCAAACTGCAGGAAGACACACTGGGAAAAAGTGCCCGGCTGTGGAAGTCAGGGCAGGAGCTGCTGCGGGACTGGGCAGGCCTGGGCAAGCACACTGGCCTTTCTGGATTTCTGGTTCCTTGTCAGTTAAAAAGAAGGTGGGGTGAAGCGGCCACAAGAGAGACCTTGACGGCCCCAGCTCCCTCCAAACTTCGCATTCTGTGGCTTTGGTTATGTAAATAAGCCGTTGTGTAGAGCAGTAAATTGTGCTTCTACCTGCAAATTATAGAGAAACTGACTCACTGGGACCTAATTATTTAGAGCTTATTTTCATAACCGAAAGAAACGGTGTAGACAACTAGCCCATGGCCTTAATAGTTTAACATTTTCAACTATAGCATCTTTTTTTTAATATTTTAAAAACAAGTTTGAAGATGTATCATTCATAGAGGGAAAAAAAACTCTGTGTACACTTGGATAAAATTTGAACTTCGTACCCATGATGGGGACCAACACAGCAGTCAAGGCAAGGACCAAGTCCCCCACTTCCAAATGTTTCCTCATTCCCTTTGGTAATCCCTCTCCCTGTCTCTCCACGTACTTCTCAGGTGACCATGAGGGCATTCTGCCCCAGCAGATGTTCCTCCACTTTTAGGTCACACCCCATAGACACTTCCTAAGACGCGATACTGTAAGCTGGGAATGCCTCCGAGCACAGCGAGCAGCCCGATCCCTGCGGAGTGTCCCTGCATCCCTCAGGATCAGGTGCTGCAGGAGCTGCAGATGGCTGCAAGGGTTGCTGACCCATCCCGCTTTTCTTATTAGTGTAAAGTTGAAAATTCTAAACCAAATTATCATAAATTGAGAAGCACCTGTGTAGAACTAGTTTGAATTTTCTACAATTTTTGTATAAATAGGGTAATCAGTAAGTACTCCTGTCTGGCTTCTTTCACTCAATATGATTATTTTAAGATGTACTCGTGTAGTATATATATATATATATATATATATATATATATATATATATATATATCAAAGGCTATTCGTGTTTATAACTGTGTAGTGTTCCATTTTATTGTTATATTGTGATTTGTTTATCCACTCACTTTGAAGGGCATATGGGTTGTTTCTAGGTTTTATAAATTTTTATTTGCATATGTTTGTGATGCATATTTATTTACATATTGATTACATACAGCTTGGGGAATTAGCATATGTACATATAACTTTCCACTGCCCCCAACCTGTCCCGCCCTCACTCCCTCATCCCCATTCCAAGCCTGCATCTTATGTCTGAGAAGCCTGTCTCCCTACTTCCTGTCTTTCTTCTTTATTTTGGTCTTTTAGTCATTCCAGTCTTAGGGTTCCCACAGAAGTGAGGCCATGTGATATCGACCTGCATCTGGCTGACTTCACTAAGCAATCAAGTTGTTCACTATTACAAAGAAAGCTGCTGTGAACATTCAGGTGAAAATCTGCATTTGGTCATGTCACTGGACAGGATCCAGCAGGTCCCCAAAGCTAATGAAGAGCCTTCACTTGTCCCACCCATAGGGCAGGCTGCGGGTTTGTTGACTTCCATCACAAGCAAAGAACTTTCAGGACACGAGTAAGAGGTATAAAGGCGTAACCACAACCTGGGGCTCGGCACAGCTGGGAACTGGCTTCTCGCTTTCCCTTGCTCCTGTGGCCTTCATGACAGAATTCAGAAACACAGGCAGCATTTATTGCAGCATGGAGTGGGTCGCTCCCTCAAGCCGGAAGTGGGCAGTGCCACCATGGCGCCTGCAGCAAGTTTGAGGTTGGATACTTTTTATACATGTGATAGTTCTGGGGTTTGTGGAACTAGGTAATTATGAATTTTATACACATTTTACTTAGAGATTACTTTGGAATTCCAGAATATATCTTTTGGTCCTTTTCAGACTGTCAGTGTTTCCACAGGGGCCTTAATTGTGTAAGAAACTTGGGAAAGAAATTTAGTAGAGTTAATTTCTTAATTTAGACAAGTCTCTGCTCCAGGTGGGAAGGTCTTTAAGGAACATTTCTCTTCCTGGTGTCATTGGCTCATATGGCAGTCAAGAATGCAGGACTCCTCCTGGAAACAGCAGCTCTGTGCCGCTGGGTATGGCAACAGGGTATGAGGGATGCTTTTTTCTGGAAGTTCACTGCCACGTGACCAGTTACAGGAAGTAATATGCAGCACATGCAACTTCAAAAATGGCGAAGTGAGCCGGGCCTGGTGCACAGGTCTGAGTGCCCGTGCTCCCGGAGGCTGAGGCGGGACTGCAAATCTGAGCCCATCGTGGGCAGACTAGCAACTTAGTGAAACTCTGTCTCAAAATTAAAACTCAAAATGGGATAGGGATATAGCTGAGCAAGAAGGCTCTGGGCTCAATCCCCAGTACCACAAAGTAAAAATGAAATGAAATGAAATGAAATGAAATGAAATGCATTGGCCCTCTGAGATTTCTCTGGGTCTGAGGCCTAACAAATGATCATCACTACACTCCCTGAAGTCTTTGTGTCTTTATTTAAGCAAGCTATTATTTTCCATTTTTATTTCTGTGTTTTAAATATGGACTACAAATTCATCTGTATGCTGACTACATGCAGCTTGGGGAATAGGTCTTACTTTAAATTTTTTTCTCCCCTTTCCCTCCCTCACCCTGTTTCTCCCTCTCCTGCCGTCAGAGCCCCTCCCTAGCTCCCAGCAGTCCACGTCCCTATTGCCTACCCTCCCTCTGGCATTTGAGGTCTTGTGTCTGTTTATATTTTGGCAAACTCGCCTGAGAGACACCATGCGGCACTTACTCTTTCACACTTGATTTACTTTGCAAAGCCTGAGTGACTCAAGATGGACCCCTTTTCTTACCAATGCTTCAAATCTGTCTTTATGGCAGTGTAATACTCCATTGTGTATACGTAGCACATGCTCTTTATCCGCTCATCTCCTGATGGCCGTGTGGGCTGTTTCCGGGATTTAGCTGTCGCGGGCAGTGGAGGTGTGGTATCTTTGATTCCCCCTTTTCCTCCTCAGGCCTGCTAGTCTAACGCATAGGGATTCATTAGGCAAAATTTTCGAAAGCGCAAAGAAACAGACCGCGAGCCCTGAAGAGATAGATAGAGCATCGTGGCTGGCGCTGGGCGTATTTATGAGAATCTGGAGGTGGAAATCTGTGGACTCGGTGAATATAGGAAGAGAAGATTTAATTTACAGATGAAAGGCCGTGACTGTGTTTCACCAAAACCAACATTTAATACATGAATTAAAAACAAATTGGCTATATGCTCATAAGATTTATGAATTCTTAGAAGAAATATAAAGGTTAAAATCAAGGAAAAAATAAGAAAAATATTACATTTTTATTGCAACCTCAAAATACTTTAATAATTCATATAAGTGGCAGAAACCACAGAGTGTAGAAATCTGCACTTATTTAAGCTGTTTTTCCCTGCATCTTGTCAGTGTCTGTCCTGCGCACGAAGTGGTCAGCTGCACCAGGGCAGGAGCTGTCCTGAAGTATCCTTTCAGTTAAATGCCCTTTGCCAGTTGCTATTTTCACACAACAGAAGAACAAAGTTTAATGAATATTGGAAGGCACCACATGAACTTACACCTTATGTAGATTAAAACTCAGGTGATCTAATGATCTAATTTGCATGCGAGTAATTTCATTTAGTTCAGCCTAATATTTATTGAATGAATGAAAATTGGCAGATGAAACTTTAGGGAACCCACATAACAAATTTAGGCTATAACTCTTATTAAAGACTCTGCCTTCTAAAGAATAAAGAAGCCGACACTCGTGTCTCGGTCCACTGCCGATTTGCCAAAACCTGCTACTGACCACTTCCCAGAACTTTCATAAACTGAAAGCGACCTCTGGGAATCCCTGTCTTGTCGGCTTCTCACCTGTATCTCCTACTACTGGAGTTTTGGAAGTTTGTCCCAACACAAATGTCACTGTCTCCATTAGCAACCAAAGTCCATTTTCTCTCATTTTGTCATGACTGAGAATTGGAAAGCTAGCCACCATCCTATACTTTCTCGTGTATTTAGTGAGGAAGTATTTACTCTCTGGCATTTGCCAGGACTGTGGTGGGGGCTGCCAGGCATTTGAAGATAGATAAGGCACAGTATCTCCTCTCCAGAAAATCATGGGCTAGTGGGAGAGATAATACTTGATACAAATTTATCTTTCCAGGCAGAAGGAGGAAAAAGATGATAAGTTGCATCAATGAAGCATAAATTATCACGAAATGCATCTATGGAGAAGGTAATTAGATTCTTACATTACAAATAATATAAAAGCCCTATTTGTTAAAGGGTATGTGTGTGTGTGCATGCACGTGTGTGCTTGGGTAGAAAGCAGTGGAGAATGCTGTTCCGACTGAGGGTCACAGCAAGTGTTCCCAAGGAAAGCAGGAGAAAGCTGAGAAGTGTTAAACAGAAAACATCAGCGCAAAGCTTCTTTATAATGACAGACATTCCAACAAGCGTCAATTCTTTGACCTAGCAAGGCCACTTCTAAGGAATCCACCCTGCAAACAGCCTGCACAGATCCAAAATGAAATATGTAAAAATGTATCCATTTCAGTACTGGCCATAATTATAAATCAACTGGAAACAACTCAAGGGCCGAGCAAGAACTGTGGTGCATCCATACAATGGAGGATTCTGTGGCTAAAAGCAGATTAAGAGCTCATTTATACTCATATGAAATGATCATTAGGAGAACAATAGCGTATGGACAGCAAATACCACTGGAAAATTAAAAGTGTTTTTAATGTACTTCGTGTCAGGAAAGGGGGAGGCGGGTACAATCCAGCCCTCTGGGGAGCTTAGGCCGGGGGCTCACAAGTTCCAGCCTCGCCTGGGCAACTTAGCAACCTAACCAGTCCCTGCCTCAAAAACTGAAAAGGACTGGGGATATAATTCAGGGTGAAGGCCTGGGGCTCAATCCCCAGTACCAGAAGAAGACAGAAAGAGAGAGAGAGAGAGAGAGAGAGAGAGAGAGAGAGAGAGAGAGAGAGAGAGGAAGGAAGGAAGGAAGGAAGGAAGGGGACAGGAGAACAAGACTAAACTTGTTTGCTTATATGTATGAAGCACAAAAGATGCTTTCATACAGGAAATAGAAAAACAATTTGGAAAAATAGAGAAAAGTGGGATGTCTCTGTGTTTACCTTTCCATATAATTTTGATTATTTAATCTTACAAAATATATTATATACTTGTAATGTTTAATTAAATAAAAAAGGCACGCTATAAATAAACTACATAAAGGGTTGATAGACATAATAATAAGGCTATATAAATCAATAAAAAAAGTCAGCATAATAGAAAAAGGGCAAAGGACACTAACAGGTAATTTGCAGAAGAAAAGGAAGTGGGTGACGAGTGTAACTAACGGTCTAATTCGCAGCAGGAGCCAGTTTCTCAAACAATAAGAGATATTTTTCTGGTACCTCATCATCTTACATTTTAAAAATTGATAACATTGTAACGGCTGCGAGGATCGTAAACTTTTTATGTAACTGTAAGTATAACTCAATAGAATCTTATGGAAATATCTTCAAATTCCAAATCCAGAAATTTGGGCCAATTATATACGTTTTTCAGTCAGGCTACTCCTGAACTTACTATAGAGCTCATGCTGTCCTCAAACTCAAGACAATCCTCCTGCCTCAGCCTCCCAAGTGCTGAGATGACAGGTGTGCACCACCACGCCCAGCTTGCAAGGTGCTGGGGAATTGAATCCAGAGCCTTTCACTTGCTAGGCAAATGCTCTGACCACTAAACTACACCGCTAGCCCCAAATACACACTTTATAATGAAAACCAAGAAACACCCTGCAATGATGCTTATTGCAGTAGGGGTTACAGCAGTAAAACACACAAACGATTTAAACATCTGCTACGTTACGATGTAACTATACAATGAAGTGCTACGTAGTTATTATGACAATAGTGTGCTGTATACATGCTGACACAGACCTTTACGGATTATCAAGATGCAGCCCCAAATGTACAAAGCAGAAAGCAGTAAACTATAAGACTTTATGACCTAAAGAACTATCAGTCTTATGCATATATAGGTATAGGTACATATGTATACAGTAAAATCTGGAATAATAAATACTGAATATTAATAGTGATTATTTCTAGAGATTACAGCCTTTATTTCTATACCCTGTGAGTATTTTTAAAACAGGCTTGTACTCTTTTTTAAATTATAAAAAAATAATATTTTAAAACTTCAATTGGAAAGATAAAATTGACTCCTTGGAGAAGCTGGCATTTTATACCACCCAAAACAGCTCTAAGCTGGAGGAGATCTTTTAAAAGTCATCTAATTTGGTGGTTTCTAAATGCTGGTTGGTATTCTAAATTGCATCAGGAGCACCAAGGAAGTTTTCTTCTTTCAAGTACAAATCCCTGGTCCCTAATTTTTGAGATTCTGATTCAGAATTTCTGTGTGGGACCTAGAAACCTGTTATTTTAAAAATATTCTTCAAGGATTCTGATACCATTGTAGGCATAGAAACCATGGAACTCAACCTCCCATCCCACGTCACAGCCCTCTTCATGGAACCTTGATGCTAAACCTTTTCCTCAACAGATGCTCACTATGCCCTTGAGAATCTTCTAGAGAGAATATGCCGCATTTTGTTTCCTTTTGGTTTGGGGATTGGTAGGTGGATGCCAGATCTGAGCTCCATCTAATGCCTGTTTTCACTGATCAGGTTTGGATCTGGAGTGTCCTCCAAAGCCTCATGCATTTGGATGTAGTGGGCTACCTACG
>PVKB01007998.1:0-23304 GCA_004027205.1 Ctenodactylus gundi | reverse complement strand
TCTTTCTTTGAGATGTTTTCCTTCCAACTGCTATCCTTCTCTTTGTCTGGCAAACACACTCTGACTTAACACAAGATTGCCTGTGTTGAATGCACTGATATAGATTTTACATTCTTTACTTGAAATTTCAAAAGTTGATAAATAAAAATGTAATATTAGGCAGGTATCTGCCTGCACATTTAACTATATTAACTTATTTACCGCTAAATACTTCTGAGGACCTAATCATCATCAATAGAGAACAATAATAAATGTGAAGGTGTGATTTAGTTATGTCTTTATCTATCAAATTCCAGGCATCATGGCACAAGGAATACTTGGTTTTTGTCCTGCACCAGTTTGAACTCATCAGTTTCCTTCTAACTTTGAAAATATTATTTTTTAACTGTTCAACTACTGTAATTTTATGTCCAAAAAGTTTTACATTGAATGAAAGATTAAGAGAAGGTCTATTTTATGAACTTTTATGTTAGGAACAGTAGTAAAATTTCTCTGGGGACAAGATTAAATAATCCAAAGACCAAATTTATCATAAAACCTAGAATTTCCCATGAAGCCAAAAGTCAAGGAAAAGCAAATAAGAAATAGATGAAGAGACAAACTATGTAAAAGCGAAAGAGAGAGACAGGAGAAAGAAGCACATTCTTATTTTTACTCTCAAGAACTTTAGCCCAACACTGAGAAGACAGAGAAAAATCAGAGAATCTTAATAATACAAGTAATAAGCCACTCAATCACAATTCTAGCAAGCACATGCCCATAACACAGAGAAGAGCAAGTTTGAAACTTCAATCCATGTCAAAACTCAACTGCTTTGTTTTTTATCTAATTTCATGCAAAATAAAACTGGTGAGAATATTGTTCATAAGAACCTTTAGATATGGAAAAATTAATAGCACAACAGCTGTTAGAGGGAAGATTAGCAGCAGGTTAAAAATATTTGAGAAATAATCCTTCTGTATGTAGTGATAAAGAGAAAAAGCAAATGCTCTTGCCCTAAGCCATTGCTCTATTTTAGGGAGTGAAAACAATAAGAACCTAGACAGAAAGTTCCAAGACAAATGTGTTGGTTCACTTGCTCAGTTAATAATTACTGAGCACATGAACTACAGGCCAGGTACTGTCCTAGGCACTGGAGAAGGAAAAGTCACCAAGACAGATGAGGTCCTGACTCTCATGAGGTTTGCATTTTAATTAGGAGAACAACTTAATAAACAACAAAAAAATATATTTAGATAATTCAGATAATGGAGGATTTAATGAAATTGATGTAGCATATTGTGACAGGTTACCTAAAAGTGTGCTGATAAGTGCTGATGAAAGGAGGTCACACAAGTCCTTCCTGCGGAGATGACATTTTAATTTGAACTTGAATGAAAAGTGAAAAAATAAAAGCATGTGAAAGTAAGAGGTTAATATTCCTGGAAAGCAATAAAAATATCAGAGACCCTATGGTGAGGGTGTGACCCAGGAATCTGGATCCAAACCAGCTGAGTGTTTTCTCTCAGAATCTCTCACAAGGCTATAATTAAAATGTTTACAGAAGTAGCAAGAACTTCAGGTCTCCCTAGCGGAGAGTCTACTTCCAAGTTCACTGCATAGTGATTCCTTTTTTTGTGGGCTGGAAACAGGAGGAACTCAGCCCCTGACCACATGGGTATCTCAGTAGAGCAACTCTCAGCACATCAACTATTTTCATCAAAGTCAGCCTAACAGGGAGCCAACTGAGGGAGAGGAAGAGGTGGGAGTCAGGAGAGTTTTATGTTCTCATTTCAGAAGAAATGATCCATTTTCTTTGCCATATCCTATTCAGTAGAAGCTAGCCAACCAATAGAGGTAGCTCAGTCAAGCGAAAGGGATTACACAAGAGTTTGAATATCAGAAAGTGATATCATTGGGTAATATCTTCAGGAACAATTTTAGAACTGGCCCACCAACCTTACCATATAGGTATTTGGAAAAACAGAAAAGGACACAAAGTTGGGACACCAGGAAGAGAAATACATATCCGAATAACCCTAGGACAGATCCAGATTTAGCAAATTTCCTCCAAAGAAAGAAATCTTTGCACAACATGGACAGATAGTTGTGAGACAACACAGTTCAACTTAAATTTTTGCACACTGTTATGATAACAGTAGTACTTCCTTTTTAACCAAACTGGATATCAAAAATATACTTATTTTTCAGAGGTAATACAATTTTCTTCCTCACACCTTTTAATATTAATTTTTACTTTATCTTATGAATTCCTAAAAATAAATACTTGAGTAGACTAAGTTTAGCTGTAGTGCAGTGAGCTCAAGTTAACTCCACAACTAGAGTTAGTATGCTCATATTAATTCAAGGAGCAACTTGGCTGAAATCACTTAAAATTCTACTGCATCAAACATCTGAAAGTACTAACTACCAGACAAAGAGCTTTAATGGGTCACTTATCTTCACTGTACCTCAGTTTTATGGCATGTGACACAGGAAGGTAAAAACAGTAATAATATTAACTCCTACTACAGAGGGCTGATGAAGAATGCTAGTGTATGTGTTAGCGGATGTATACTTTAAAATACTTAGTGTACCTCTCTTAGGAAGGTGTACTCAAAAGTCACTGAATTCAAAAAAGTAGGAAACTATACAGGATTTCAAATATCACAAACCATTTCTCTCCTACACAGAAAAATGAGAACATGCTGACCCAGTTTCTTCAATTCTCAACTTTCTTAAATGTTAAGTCAATTCTTTATTCCTTTAACTCATTGTTTATCCTCTACAGTGACGGCACGCTGACAGTAATTGGAAATTCTTAGGCGGTGCACTTGTTTGCAAAATCACAGTGAAGGAAAAGACCACAAAAGAGTTAACGTAAGAAAAAACCTGACGGAGAGCCAGGATATGCACTGGAAGAAAGAAACATAGGAAAATGAGCTCATTTTTATCAGAAGAAAATGGTTCTTATTTTAAAACAGATGCATGTCCTTCGACAATTACAGAAGCTGAAATATAACTGAAATGTACAACCATAAGGTAAGATTTCCATCTTTATGTGACATGAAAAATGTACCAAGCCACGACTTCCCCATAAACAAAATTGCTTTCTTCAACTCACACTTTAATGCAAGATATCAATCATGTGGTGGATTTTATTACTCGGAATTTAGCTTTGTTTTTTGACAGAGTGCTTGCATTCTGCTTGACGTACAATTGTATATCATCCCTATTATATGCACACCTGAATTTGTGGACTCGTTTTTATTTTAAAGAGAGTATTACAAATGGGAAGAAATACCTGGTGAGGCAGAATTAGTTTGACATAGAGCATTTTAACTCAATGGTATGTTTTTGATAACATGTCATTATTTATCCACAGTGGGTCTGAGGCTGCGGGAATCACACAAGACACTGGGACATAGCAATGCCTCATGCGAGAGGAAGGAGCTCTCTATTTCAGCTTTTTTTTCTATTTATATGTCACTATTTATAAATCCAGACTCATTTTTGAATAAAAAGTAGTAACTATGTTAATATAATGTGCTGGCTAGACAACATATTTATAGGATGCATATTTATATATGGCAGCAAGACCACCAGAAAGTGTATATTTTTTTCAAAATACGTCCACTATGGATATGTGAACAACTGGAAATAGTGAAAGGACTGTTTATGCTATTTGTGGTCTGAAGTTCTTATACTCTATATATAGTCACAGTTTAAACGGAGTTACAATGACCCATATCACTCAACCCACCAGGAATTTAGTATTCCTTGAGCTCAAGAAATATAAAAGCAGCAATGCATATTAAAATGAAGATGTAGAGACGTGAAATGAAGCATTCATAGCAAAAAATTTCCATAACATCTATAGTCTATTTCCAGGTTGGAAAAAATGTGAAGAATTTCTAGTGTTGTCCTTCGCAGGGCCAAACTGGGAACAATATTTGCTGAAGTTGTGGCAGATATGGAAGCCTATTGGTTTCTTGCTGCCTATGAATAAATAGAATACTTTAAAAAAAAAAACCTTTTAACCTACTTGAGGTAGAAAAAATACACGCTGGTTGATATTTCCTTAAAACTTCAAATTAGCCACTATAGCACATTCAGCTGCTAGGCCCAGTAGTCCTAAAACCACCAAAAGCTAAAGTGAATGGGACTTTCTTTCTTCTCAACAAAATGTTTAATTTCCAAGACCGCCTTAGTTGTCATGTTGCTGGGTATGGTTTTTGTTGTTAAAAATAAAAGATAAAAGTCTGATTCTGACGCAATGACATTTAACTTGGGATAAGGAACTTACGAACCATATTCAAATGCTTTCAAGGTGAGAGTCACATAACCTGTCTCTGTGTAATGCCTACCTCTATGTGCTTATACAGATGAGATTAAGTTCTGTGGATTTACTCTACTATTCCTTTAAAATGCTAACATGAAATAATAGGGTTGCTAAACTCACTACATGTTCATTCTGAGAAGCCTGGTTTAAACACTCGTGTTGTGAGGCGTGATGAGCTCAGTGTCTGCATGATCAAGTTTTCAGCTTTTCTTAAGTCTGAGCTCCATCATACCTAAATTTCCATTGTGTGAAAATCTCCCTGGAAAAGCTAGGTCCAGACACCCTGAAGTTGCTCCCTTTTCTCCTCTTTAGGTAAAAGTTAAGATTTTTTTTCCTACCTAATTTGGTGGGGAATATGATAATTTCATGGTCTTTTAAAATCCAGATCTTCATAAGAAATGAATACATAGTCCCATTCCTAGTGCCTACAGGGCAACAATTTCATGACAAGCCTGTAACCCCAAGCTTATTCTGGGGGCGGGGCGGGGGGGTTCCAATTTTAAATCTTGATGACATATGTTGTAATATATAATTTAATCTGAAGAGTTATTAATGGCTTTTCACCAATGTTTGGAGCTAGGGAATGGCCTCAAAAGCATTACCTGAGGTAAAATAATATTAGGCTAATTATGACATTAAAATGTTATCTGTCACATACATGGTATTTAACAAATATAAAGCATTAGTTATGCATTTACCAACTATAGTGAGCAATTTAGCATATATCTCCGAGTCAAATATATCCACCCTCTCTGTTACATTTTTTGTGAGGATTATAAGCAAACTCTTAGTGTCCTATTTATTACCCTGCCCAACACGGCACTGTCTTTTATGCGAATTTGTTGAGCAGATGCACAAAATATCTGCACATTGCCTTCCATTCAGAAGAAACTCAGTGACAGTATTATCTGCCCACATCATATATAAAGACCTGCTACGAATTACTTACCACTCTGATTCAATTACATTCTGCACTACACAAAGTCACTACGAAAGTCTCACTCTATATAAATGAGGTGTACTTATCACGTTATTAGATTTAACCTGTGATGTTCTGTGGTTAATTGAAGTTTTTAAATAGAACATATTTGTGTAAAATTATTGTTGTAGAGGTATAATAGACAAAATAATAGTAATAAATGATATTAATAATGTAATATTAGTAATTAATATAATGATTGTTATAAACTGAAAATATATTAATAATAATATTAATAGCAAAATGAATTATTACTTTCCTTTTCTAGAAGATAAAGCTGGAGCCAAGAAGATTTAAGTACCTGTCCAGGATCAGGCACATAGCTACTGGCATAGTGGATTTCAAACTTATTCCCTGACTCCAACCATGGAACTCGACTACCATGATCTACAACTTTCTATTATTTTTCAAAACTAGGGATCTAACCCAGGCCCTCACCCATGCTAGGCAAGTGCTCTACCACTGAATTATACCCCCAGCCTTTATTTTCTAGTAAAGAAAGCAGTGGTAAACAGCATAAGTTCCCAAGCCATGGAATAAGACACAAAGACTTCATTATTTAAAGGAAATTAGCTGCAGAAAGCATTAAGGACTTTATAATCTTTAAGGATTTCCTACTTCAAAGCAATTCCTAATGGGACACATGGCAGCGGCAGTATCAGAGGAAGCAATGCCACTACTCCCTGCCCAATACCAGGCCCACAGTGCTATCAGTAATGAATTTCAGCACACTTTCCACAAAACCGAAGTGCTGTCTTACAATTTCTGTGAACATCATGCTCCCGGCAGCTTCTGAAACACCGAGAACTGACATTCTGGAGAAGCCTTTCTCATCCCGGCCTCAGGCCCCTCATTTCTGCCAGTAGACTGGAAGGAATTATTAACATACTTTCAACTACTGTTTGCTGAAGGTCCACTACTTTCTAGGCATTGTGCTAAACAAGAGGAAAAACATCACGCTTCCCTCAAAGAGCTCACAAATCACCAGGAAAATAGACTTTAAAAGTAATGATTACAATGCTGCTAAAATAGTTATATAAAAAAGATTTTTATACAGAATGAAGAAAGTAGTTAATCATATTTTAGATACTAAGTGACTGTAGGGAAGAGTTCACAGAGAAAGTGATGTTTGAGCCAGTCTTTAAAAACATAGTCAAGACTTGTTCAAGAAAAAATCATAGAGACAGGCCATTCTCAGCAGGAAAAAAAAAAAAAAACATACAGTTGGTTGCTTAAGAATACAGGGAAATATGTAAGAATAAAGAAGAAAGATCACGAATGGGGTTTGTTTGTCAGATTCTTTATTTTATCTGAAAGAGATGAAGGACAATTAAGCATTTTAAACAGATACTTGGTACAATCGATTTTTTGCTGTATGAAGTGCCCCAGGTATGGCATGTTAGATCCACCAGAAAAAAAAAAGCCATGGTTGAGTACGGGATTTTTCTGAGGCTTTACCTTTAAAAGTCTAAGTGAAAAAAATAGAACAATCGGAACTCCCTGAAGATGGAGCAATGTCAGCTGAGCAGGTAGTAAAGAATGAGAATTTATAGGTCTTTGAGGCTAACTGGAGGTGGCGCAGCACAGGAACTGGAGGAATCTATGAGGAAACTTGGATCTCCACTGGGCAAATCCATACGTGAAAATTCCACTTAACAAAAGAGGGGACATGGGAGAAAGCAGGATGTTGAGTGGATGATAATGAACCTAGTTCGGGACAGTTTAGGTCAAAATGACAACAGTGCTTATTTCCAGGAGAGTTTCAAACTCTACACTTCTCTACAAAAAGATCAGAGACACAGAAGATAGTAGACATGATATGTAAGCACCATATTAAATATAAGAACACAGAATACTTTAAGCAAAGTAGAACGAGCCAATGAGAATTGCTAGCTTAGTCTGTAGGAGACAGCGTGCATTGGGGTCATGACTCTGAAGGCTGCAGCCAAGCTGCCCAGGCTCAAATCTCAGTCCCGTACCTACTATGTGTCAAGAAAATTTCCTAACTTCTCTGTCTCAGTGAACTCAGGTGTAAAATGAAGAAAATAATAATACCTACCTACTAGGATTATTTTGAAATGACCTGTGGAAAGTGTCAGAACACAGTCTATCACAAAGTAACCAGAAAGTCCACATTGGTTGTTTGCAATCATAAGGATGAATGCTAATGATAGGAAAATTCTACAGCTTACCTTAATTTTTGAGATCTTTTAGAGAAGACATGCAGCACTCATGTAGAAGAAACAGCAAGGATAGGACTGCTGGTATTAAAAGGAGATCTCATGTGATGAGTGTTGGCATCTGACCATGGGGTGATCATGGAGTGCTGAAAAGGTTATACCTCAAGGGAGACAGTGGCAATCAGTGTCGCCATCATGATCAAAGATTACTGGCTCCAGTGTGGAAGCCCTAGGAAGATCTTAGTAAATACAAATACTATCTGATGAATTATTTTTGGTAAGCCAAGGCCTACCCGTAAGCTTCAGCCCTCAAGCAGTACAAAAGTTTTCATCCAAGATGATTTTTTTTTTTGCTTTTGGTTTAGTAAGACCCCATATCAGAATCAAAAATAAATACAGACCAGAGTGTGCAAACATCCTGGGTCCAATCCCCAGTACCACAAAAATAAATACATAAATAAATAAATAAATATAAAATACATAAAATAAATTCTTTGGTACCTCAATTTTATTTTAAAAATAGTCTTCTATAATTCTTTTTAGAGCTATAGCACTGCTTTTTCTAAATGGGCCTTTAATTTTTTGCACATGTATGGGTCTAGAGGCATACATAAGCTCAGTATTTTAGACTGCTTGTCTTGGTTCAGTTCTCCAGCACCAAGTAGGCTGGGCATAGTCGCACATGACACACCTATAGAAAATAAATGAATAAATAAAAAATAAAGCCTTCTCTACTGGGCCTGGCTCAAAAAAATATAAAAATTGTGTGTATGACAAAAATATCTTAATTTGTTCTCCCTCCTGGTTAACAAATTCAGTTGCATTATTGACTCAGCCATTTGTTCCAAATGTTTCCTGAGACTTGGCTGAATCTCTGTCATTCCCACTGTTCCCACTCACTTTTTTGGCTTTAATTAGCATGAACTACTTTTGTATTGATTGAGCAAAGTTTTGATTCATATTTACCATATGGTACACATGAAACTGAGAAGACAGTGAAGATAGAAAGGGCCTGACAAATCAGAAATGAAGTGATTAATCAAGGCCCTGGGAATCTCTGCAAGATCACAGATTTAGTTAAGAAACAAAAATGAAAGTTATAGACAAACAAGATGTGATATTATGAATAATTTCAGAAAACCCAACTTCAGTGTGGTGATAATCTCTAATATGTGACCCTAACAACAGCAGGAATGGCATTTGAAGGTGAGGATCAATGGGGTTGAGGACAGTGCAAAGATGGTTATAAATGTCCACTCTGTGATGTCAGCATCACTGAGGGAAGCAACCACAGTGACCAAATCTCATCACACCATACAAGAACACACACAAACTCCATTCCACACCAATTTTCTCATTAATAAATACAGCAAAAAAACCCACATTTTCAATAATTGATACATTCAATAGAATGCATTCACTGAGACCTTTAAATTGCATATTTTAAAATGAGAGAATGGATATTATTTATTTTTAAGTTTTTCTTTCAATCTGGTAAAGATGAATGAAGAAGAAATAAACTTGCATGCAACAATAAGTAGCTTAAAAAATCAGAAGTAATTGAACCCAGGATTTTCACACTGAGCCCCAGCTCTTTTTTTTTTTTTTAGAACGTCTCTCTAAATTGCTAGATTGCCCAGGATGTCCTCAAACTTGCAATCCTCCTGACTCAGACCCACAGAGTGCTCAACTTACAGCCATATGGGACCATGTCTGCATATAAGTAACACTTACTGGGTACTTAACAGTTCATCAGTTAAGCTGTGTTCTTTATGTGTGTGTTGATACTATTGTAAGGGTGTAGATTAAAGACTGAAACCCAGAACTAATAGGCCACTCAAACACATTTCTGATGCTTCCCATATGTGTCTACTTTCTTCTGTAGTAAAAAAATAGAATAAGCTAAATAAATTCTTCAGTTATTAAAACACATTTTATATTGCCTTACAAACTGACTTTTCTCCACTACGTATCAGAAAAAATTATAATGCCATGAAACATAGTTACAATAATTTTTTGTATTACACCTCTATTGAACTGGTCTCTAATTAATTAAAAATCTCATCAGGAGATATAACCTTTACTTTGACACAGCAACTTCAAAACATATTTCTGAAACTTCATTTATTGCAAGTTCTAATATCAAGTAAGAAAGGCTCATACTAGAAATAAAAGGATTGAATTAATTACCCGACACTGATTAATTAGACATTTATCAGAGTGAGATTTTAATTCTTTTCATTCTTTTGGCCAGATGCCATGTTTTGCTTGAATAATGACAACTCTGTCCTCTCTGAAGTTTTGAAGAGTTTAAAATTCTGGCAGTTAGTTACATATATTTATCCTTATCATTATTGGCAATGACAGTAAATTCTTATTATTTAGATAGAGATATATAAGAAAATACTACATATTTCTATTCTTAAACACTTTTTGAGAGGTTCAAATATCTGAACTAAATGTCAACTACTTTGTCTTTCAAATAGATATTTTATCAGTTGAAGTAGATAAATTAGGAGTATTTTTCTATGCATAAACATAACTTGCATATAAAAATATCTCCACAAAATAGTTATTTTATTTGACTTTATTTAAGATAATTGTCACAGAGATGATGAAACTTCTAACTATGCAATCACTGGTGAAAAAGAAAATGGCTGCTCAAATATTATTGGTGCAGATGTCAACAAGTCAGTCTTACAGCCTTTAAAATTATTTGATTCATCCCTTACATGTTATGCTTAAACATTTAAGTATTTTTTACAATACTTTTATTCTCAATACTTAGTTTTCAAAGAGTTTTCAATAAACATGCTAAGTGGTTCATTTATAAGTTAATGTTACATTTTAATAATTTTCTGTTATAAATTTTGACTTTATTATTTCCACTTAAATAATACTTCTATATTTAAAGCTATTAACACTAGAAGGATTCCAAATTAATTAATTTTCCTTAAGATCATGAATACCAACACAAAATGAAATCAGGGATTACTCATAATTTAGAACTGGTTTTTTAGCGTAAGTCTCATTGTAATTATATTTCCTGACATACTAACTTATGGATAAATATATTAATTTGCTAGAGGTGTCTTAACAAATTACCAAGAGTTAGAAGAGAATAGCTTCCTCACATATCTCTGAAGGCCAGAAATTCAAAAATCAAGCATTGGCAACAAGAGTTACCTCCCGAAGTTCTTAGAACCAATCTGCCCATGACTCCTCTCCTAACTTCCAGCTGCTGCAGGCAATCCTTGGCATTCTTGGCATCCTTGGCATTCTTGGAACCCTTGGCTGGTAGATGCACCACTCCAATCTCCATCTCTGCCTTCACGTGGCTTTCCTCTCTGTTTCTCATCAAGACATATTTCCCTTGATTTAGGGCCAATCTGGCTAACTGCCATATTTTTACTATCATGAGATGATTTCCCTTTGAGTAATTTATGTCCTAAAATTGTTATTTAAAAATCTTAAATGAGATTTCTTGGGTTTCTATCATTTATAACACATCACACAGTAATATTTCCATGTGTGAAAAAAAATGAAGACCTTCCAAATGCAAATAAACAAAGGCTGTAACCTTCATATCCTTAACCAAATCACAATCAGACACTTTTCAACCAATAAGGAAGGTCACATTCACGGGAGTAGAGATTTGAATTCAGACATACCTTTTGGAGGGAACAACTCAATTCACTATCATATGTTTCATAAAAATTATTTTAAACTAAATTTCCTATGAAATGAGATACCTAACATCATTACTTTTCAGGACAAAACTGTTTTTGTTAAGGATCTTTTTCTCTACGAACTATGTATGAATCACTAACCAAATAAATTTGTTATATTTTCATAGTCACACTTTCAGATATTTTTGAGCAGCATTTTATTAATCAATTATCACATAATCGGCCACACTTAAGTTTGATTTAGATATTCATTTTATCAAAAGAACACCCTACTCATAAGTCAGAGCCTCTATGGGCATAGACTGTGATCACATTTTCATTCTTTTCAACAAAACTTTTATCTACCATTTGGAATGCTTACCTATTCCTTTGTACGGTTCAACTGCCATCCAACTCTCTACCAATCAACAACAGACACTTTGACAGTGATTCTTTTTATGAGCAATTCCATAATTTTTGAGTATATAATTTGTGACTTTATATTTGGTTCACTGAAAATGCCTATTATAATAATAAATACATCCCTAATATAAACAGACTAGATATTGAGCAGGTAAGTGTTTTAAAAACATGTAATGTCTAAGTAACACATATAGCTTTAAACTCCGAAAGGAGAGGGAAAAAGAGGATGACGTTCAAGTCTACACACAGACAATAATTTCCTTGGACTTGAAATGTGCTGGCTGGTGTTCAAGAGTATAATCACAGTAAAGTCAAATCAGAGAACTTGGGATAAGAAAATGCTAACTCACAGACCTAAAAAAATCATATAATTTAAGTGAAAATGTGAAAAAATAAACTTACATTTATTCCATATTTTTTCAAGGCAAGCCAGCATGGATGCAAGCCTGTTTTACGTGTCTGTATTTCCTGCTTCTTTTTTGCTACTCTTCATACTTTACTCAGTATTTTCACTCATTCAACCTAAACAAGTTTCAAAAAAAGAATTTAACTAATTAATTTATCACAAAGAACTAGAGAAATTTTCTTTTTCGTTTTGTAAACCTTAGATTTTGCACGTATACATATCAATAAAAAGGGGAAAAAACTAGAGAAAATTGACTGAAATCCATTTTCAATATAATTTTTAAAAGATTGGTTGTTTTGTAAGCAACTAGTTAAAACCATTAAAATCTCTAATTTATTCTAAAGATAAAGCCAAAAATTTGCTTAAAGCATCAATACAGTTTTTATTGATCCATGTAAGTGTTTGCATTTATTATTACTGAGAAGAAAAGAATGGGCTGAGAATCACTTGTGAATTTCTGGGTTTCTTTACTGAAACATGTATTACCAACCACTGTTTTCATTTTTGTCTCTAAAGGTCCCACAAAAGTCCCTATGGCACTGATTGTCACCACTTGTATTTGAACATAAGTAAATAATAGTACAGGAGAAAAAATCACGAAGACTTTTAATGGCAACATCTTCCAATATTTAATATAAAAATATAATATAATGGGTGCAACAAATTAATTTTAAAACAATAAATATGAATGCAGTAGTGTGAGTTTATGGCTCGTAATATAGATCCATTTTGTTGGAGAAAAAAAAACTTAAAAATTGAATTGGTTCAGCCAAACAGTAAAATGAAACTGCAGAATGCCTCTGGCTCTCTGAACTCTAATCATCTTGGCTTCTGTGAAAAGATAATTGAATTTCTTATCTAAATATTGGATATTCCTCACCAACTAACTGAAAGTCAAAATTCTTTCCTGGATAAAACTTTATATTATCAGGTATGATTCTGGGTTAATGACTCAAAGGACTGCTATAAATAATATATTAAAATAAATTTCATGTGATCTCAATCACTTCTCAAATGTGAATGTTAAGATCAATATGGAAAATTCAAAAAATGGTTGGCAAGTGAGTGTTTAAATTAGAATTGATTGCGTCTCAACATCTAGCTGAGTTTGGGCAAATTTTTACTAACATGAGACTATTGAACTTCGAGAAACACATGCCCTGAAATTGCTATTTCACAACCTTAAATAAGACTGTTTGGGTTTTCTAACTTACAATATGTCATACAGTTATATTTCCAGATGTGAAAATAATAAAGGTCACTCAAATGAGAATAAACGAAGGCCATTCTTTACTCAAAGTTTGCTACACAAAGGGAGTCAATCACTATCATGTGCATTTGGCAGAAATTTGAAAGCAGTCAGGCCACTATAAAAGCTTTACACTGGGGGAAAAAAAAGGAGGGACTGCAGGCATGCCTTGATTAGAAGTTGCTGACAGGAGGAAGCTGAAGACTGGCTTGCTAGAAACAGGGCATCCTGTGGGATTGGCTCCAGGGCAGCGTACTTCATTTTCTCTGGTTGGTCTTAAGATAGAAGCAGGGCATAAGTTAAGGCAAGTATTGATCAAGTCTTGGCCTTTGGAGGCTGAGAGCAGCAGAGGTTATGGCTTGGCTGCCAGATGTGTTTCCTACAGAGGAGGTGGGTCAGAGTTCTATTTTTATTTATATCCTGGCCATTACCTATTTATATATTCAATATCTCACAAATGTATGCACATTTCACTATAAAAATATTTTCCAGAAGATCAATGCAACATTAATCTATAGTAAAAAGCTGCCCTTTGAGGCATTAAAACACTGCAGTACTCATTTGTTTTTCATGTATGAAATAAAATGTAAAATAAAGCTGGAATTTTTTAAGTAGATGAATTTCTTCACATATGACTCAAAGATCTTCCATTAAATCACATAATTAAAATTTTAGTATTCAAGGATTAGTTACTAATCAGTCCACAAATATTACATATATATATGATTTACAAAGTGTTTACTCAAAATATGAGAACATGAAGAACCTTTATGGCCCCAAAGTAGTGTTTCTTTGCCCTGTCATTCGTATCTGTTTATTAGGTCCGATGCTTAGAAAGGATGTTTCACTGTTTGTTCTAACTCCAACTGGTTCAGCGGCCAACAAGTGACCACTGACTGCAGACCTGGGACCTCTTCAGCAACTGCTCCTACTACTTTTTAAGATTTTCTTAAAATATTTGGCTACATTTATTTCCTTAGCATTTCAATATGAATTTTAGAAGCAACTTGCTCATTTTTAAAAACAAAACAAAAACTTAAATAGGTTTTACATTGTGATTTTCTTCTACTGTGATTTTGATAAATCTATAGATCAACTTAGTAGAAAGTAGCATGATAATAATATGGATTGTCTGGGCCCTGCACATGATATATGAATTAATTTATTTAGATTTTCTCTAATTTCTCTCAGTAACATTTTGTAATCTCAATATATATAGATGTGTATATATATATATATATATATATATATATATATATATATATAGTACATGTCATTTAATAATTGTGATGATGTGAGTTTTAAATTTCAGTTTGTGAACATTGTTGCTAGTATATCAAATATTAATTTTATATTTGATCCTGTTTATACAATCGTTATTAATTTGCTACTAGTTCTAGTATAAAATAATACAAGAAGGATTTGATCCTGTTCATAGAGGAGTATTTAATTTTTCAACATAATGAAACTTATTAGCAGCAGGATTTTTGCAGACATCCTTTATCAAGTTAGAGTATCTATACTTGTTTTGTTGACAATTCGACTGCAAATGAAAGTTTGAGTTAGTAACATCTATTTTTGCTTATTACTACAGTGACCATCCTATTTTCATTTTTAGTTTTCTAATATGGTAAATTATTCTATTTTCAAGCACAGAAAAAACTTTCATTCTCTGGTAAGCTTTGCTTGATCATTGTATTAGTCAGTTTTCCCATTGCTGAAGACAAAATACTCAACACACACAATATAAAGGAAGAAAGGCTTAATTTAGCTCATGATTGCAGAAAGTTCACTGGTCCATTGGCTTCAGGGCAGACATATCATGGAAAGAATACGAAAAACAAAGATGCTTCATTCGTGGTAGAATTCTCCTAGCATAGTAGGGAAACAGTGCCAGAGACAAAGAGCCCATGGATCACAGATGGTCCCGAACTGCAAACCTCTAATGACCTTCCTAGACATATTCAAAATGAACTTTATCAATCCCCCCAGTGGCTCCAACACCAATCAAGTTAACACAATTAAGCTTATTTACCACAATCATGATATGTTGCTGAATGTGGTTTACTAAAATAATATTGAGGTTTGCTTTGTGTCTAACATTGAGGGGTATTGGTAGCTGGTTTTCATTCTTATAAGGTTTTTTTGAGTTTGGTATCATGGTAATGTTGCTTTCATCAACAAACTGGAGAACAGCTAACCCTCTTCAGTTTTCTAAAGCAGTTTATAGAGAATTCGTAATATTTATTTTTAAGTATTTGGCAGAGTTTCCCGATGTTTTCTTTTTGTAAAGATTTTAAATGTAAATTCAATTATTAATAGAAATAAATTATTGTAATTTTGAAGGATTTTTTTGAATGAGCTTTTGGTAGGTTTATGTTGCTGAAGAAATTTGTTTCCTTTTACAACCAAATATATAGACATGGAATTATTTATAGTATCTTCTAATTCTATTTTTCATATCTACAGGATCAGTACTTTCATATCTACAGGATCAGTATCATCTCTCTTATTCCTAACTTATAACTTGATGTTTTCTCTTTTTTATCTAATCAACTGGATAAAACTTTGTCAATGTGATCGACCTTTTCAGAGAAGTAGCTTTGGCTGAATTATTTTGTTTTTCCCTTGCTCGAGGCACCCTACTTAGTTCCTGTTGCTCCGTCATGAACAGAGACAGAGGTTTTAGTCTACATGTTGTTGATTTCAAACCTTGCTTGATAAAGTCAGAAAACAAATTACCACACATTACAAACAAACACCCCTATACATGTACCTGTGCATACACACCTTCCTAAAGACAGGAAACCTGAATAGGCTCATCATGTAGTGGCCGCAGTTCTGCTCAGCCTGCGCCTCTAGGGCACCAGTTCTTAGGTTCCTATATTTCACTTGACCTCTCCATCTCAACCCAATGCTGCATTCACCCATTTCACTACTCATTTGCCCTCAGGGTATATATTAATAAATATCCCTCACTGTAGGCTACTGATTAAACCATCAATTCTGTAACATTCCCCTTGTCCTTTGTCATTCCCCCTAGCTGTTGCATTCCACCTGATCCATAGCCTGGCTGAAATAAACCTAATATGACAATAAAAAAATTATATCATACAATACAGTAATATTGGGAAATTATTTAATTCTAAGGATACATACAATAACCAGGGCAAAGTTAAGTCATAATATTGAAGCAACCAAGGACCTCAGGGGTAAAAATACAGAAAAAGAGTATATGAAATAATGCAAATATCATATATTGTAATTTTGTAATCCTCTCTAAATTCTGTTATGTAATGTTTAATTGACAAAATTGTGCACATTTATGCTAATATATGTTTAAGATGTTATGCCTCTTGTGGAAAAAGTTCTATGATGGTACTAAAATCTAAAGAACACAATTATGTTCATGATTCTAAGGGAGAAGGGAAGGTTATGTAATTTTTCCAAAATATGTATATGCGCAAAATACTCAAGATCAATGTAAAATTTATGTATTACATCTATACATATCAATAAAATGGGGAAAAATATCTAAAGCAAACGGGGCCACACAGAGTCAAAGTCACTCATAAATCTCCTCATCTGTCCACTCCTGTTCTATGCTCTGTATACTTCCCTTTTGCTAAAACACTGCTTTTCTTACTCATTCTGTGTCTCCTGCTTAATTATCCCTTGCAGACACAAAGAACCTGAAATTGGATGAGACAAACGCCACCTGTTCAGGTAGCAGTTGGACCATTTTATTGACCCGTCAGCAGTGAATGAGCATTTCATTTGTCCCGCGATTCCATGAGGAATTGTTATTGTCAGGATTTTGTTATTTTGCTTTATCTTGTTTTATTTTAACCAGCTTAATATATATAGTATCTTGTAATTTTCATTTTCATTTCCCTAGTGACTAGTGACTAATTACATTGAGAAATTTTCATAAGTTTCTTTGTCATTTTTACATCTTCTTTGAAGTTTCATACTTCCTTTGGTGTGATTTTTGCTCAATTATTGCTTTTATGGTTTGTTTTCTCCATTTTGAGTTTTTCTGGGTGTTATTAAATATTTCTTGTGTCCACTTCTGAGTTGAACTTATAAGATATGAAATCTCTAGACAGGATATTGTCAACGAAATTGCACATAGTTTAAAAGGATTACTCAAAATATTGTAACAAACCATTGAAGCAATAAATAAGTTATGTGTTTCATCTAAGCCTGCTTTTATCTCCCTCATCTTCTGCTTAAGATGCAAATTGGAGATCCTTTATGGAAGTTTGCCCATGCCTATCAAAACCAGAATATGTACCCTGTAACCTGCCAATGTCCTTTCTCAAACAATTAGAGCTATCTATGTGTAAAGAACTAAGTAGGGGGATAGATCTTTAAATATTGATAACAAGTGTTAACATCTACTTAAAATTTTGAAAGTAAGGGGTATGAATATACCAAAGAACACAGTGGATTTATGAAAACTGTCTCATCAGTATTGTATTTACTACTTAGTGTGCTGTTCTTGATCTTTTCAAATTGTTATTTGATAATAAGGATTAGAAAAATTATACGCATAGTGTCATCTATTTTTAAATAGACATTACATGCAAATCCACTGATTGCATAAATATTTACTGGTATTTGCCAGCAAATATGCTATATACTAGGAATACAAAGATAGTCAACTGTGCTCCCAAAAAGCAAAGATGCATTAGATTTTATGGGTAAAAAACAATCGAAATTTTAGGGATAGAAAAATAATCATATATAGGTAATATAAAGCTATACAATTATCATTGAATCAGTTTACATTTTTCCTTGGAGCCACCTAGATAGAAAATTAAGTAAAGGGGAAATTATAGTATAGAATTTAAATGTGTGTGGGAGGAGCTGGATTTAGAGTCACTCAGAAAAGTAAACACTATGTTAGTTTCTACCTGTGCAAACTGGGCATGGGCAGATCTATTTGCCTTATCTAAAAAGTATAAAATGGAAATATTATAATTATTTTTTGAATAAATAAAATATTTGAAATTAGGTAGCATGATGTCTTCGCATGGTATATATAAAATAAATTTTATTCCCAATTTTATTATTATAAGTAAATGAAAATACACTTTCATCTCAGTTTAACTACTTCTAGGCTTTGTTCTGGTTTGGTTTGGAACCTGTGGTTGTTAGGAACTATGTTGTAATTATACAATAATGCAGAGACCACAAACCCATCAGGCTAGAGAAGATATCTGGAGATCACCAGACATGCCATGGCTCCACACATGACTTCCATGCCCAGTGCCTCTCAACATGTAATTAAGAAATTGTAATTTTCATCCATGCATACCAACAGAAATTGTAAAAATAATTTAATAAAATAAGGACTATTCATCAGTTACCAGTGGTCTCAAGTCCATACTTAGTAGAGTCTGGCTTCTAGGCATTTAATTTATATATATATATATATATATATATATATATATATATATATATATATATATAACATATTATATATAACTTAAATATATATTAATTTCTTACCATATATTTAATATTAATGGATTATATAATTTAAATATATATTAATAATTAATATTTTATGAGTACAATGACAGCATAGACACCATTTGATATTCTTTCTCACTGGCATCATCTACTTCCATATAAGTAGATCTTTTCAAAACATAGCTCTTAAAGGAAGAAGTGTGCTTCAATATTGAAGCAAAAACACTGGCAGCATCCCAGAAGCAAAATATTTGGTTTGCAAATAATAGAAAGGTTGCAAAGTGCTCTGAGATTTTATACCAACTAATAGCAATAATAACGGGCCAGTAATGGCAACAATTGCATAAAGACAATATAAGGAAATGTGCGACTCGGCCTAACCCTCATTGATGCTGCGAAGAAAATGTTATGTATTGGCGAAGCTCTTAGCATTTTCATTACATTCCAGATCTGCCCATGAACGATAAGATATGTGCAGCTGCTGCGCAGAGAATTAAAAGATAAAAGCAGCCTCGGGCTCTATAAAACTTGAGATAAAGATGTTATCCCTGAGGTCTCCCTTCAACTCGGATGTGCTGGGCCTCTGCAATTAGCACTAGTCGTCGACGTTCCAGGATTAAGCTACCGAAAGGATACAGTATTGAGTAAAAAGATACATTAAACAGCATAAAAGAGAAAATAATAAGGAGGACAAGGAAGAATAGGAACAACCATTCCTGCACCGTGATGTGACTGTGAGCTGGTCACTTCACAGTGGTTTTCGCACTGCTCATCGTGTCGCTATGTTGCTAAACATTCTTGACTTAAAGAAAATAAATACAAGGCAAAGAAGTTCTCCAAAT
The DNA here is from genome assembly GCA_004027205.1 of Ctenodactylus gundi. Lineage (NCBI taxonomy): Eukaryota > Metazoa > Chordata > Mammalia > Rodentia > Ctenodactylidae > Ctenodactylus > Ctenodactylus gundi. The sequence goes on along the minus strand of PVKB01007998.1, from coordinate 3,755 downwards.
ACCTGGCTAAAATTACTAGATGATGTGATATATAGAAACTATACAATTTTTTGATTCTTTTCATTTATACACTTTTAGCTTTATTTTTACTTCAAATCTTTTTAAGGAGTGATAAATGCCACATTAAAAAGACAGTTTTAAATTTATGCCCCTGCTGGTCCCCAGGGCCACTCTCTATCCCTATGACTGAGAAGGAAACAAGGCTACCTGTTTTATTCCACTAAGTTGATAGCTCTCCTAGTGAAGCTAATGAGTTATGGTTTGTCCTAAGCACATTAGACAAAGAATACAATTGTCTAACTTACTTCTGAGATCCTTAATAATTAAACTTGAATGTGAGCTTTCCCCAAAGACTCTTCCTTTCAAGTCTCTTTGAGTTTAGTTTCATCAAGTGAAGTCAAGTTTTTGAGACTATTTATCTTATCCACTGAAAACTCCTCAAAGAGAGAAGGGGTTTATAGTTCTATATCTTTTACCTTTAAAACAGTGCCACCCACATAGTTTGTATAAAAGGAAAGAGAAGAAAAAGAAGAAGTTTTTCTATGGAATAATAACTGGTGGGTAGGACATGAGCTTGTACTTTGCATTGTGCCTACCCCCCCCCCCCAAAAAAAAAAATAAATACATTGGAGAGTCTGAGCAAGATCCTCCAGCAATCACTTTTCCAAAGACACAGCAATCGAAGAGCCACTCACACACCAAACCCACCACAGTAAAACTCAGTGCTGACAAAGGCTTGTGATCCCTACCTCACACCCACAGAATGAGCCACTGGAACTATGTAAGCCAGGTGAAAGAAACTACTTCTGCCACCATTTCTCCAACCCCAAATATCAAAGAGTGAGACTAAAATCCCTCCCTGGGAAGCAGGACATGAACATTATCAAAAGACTTTGTCTTGGCACTTGGTGCCAGCCCATCATGGCAAGGCCAAGCATGAGGCAGAAATCAAAGGATCCTATTCTTGGGTCAAATCTCACAGGTAGAACCTCTAGGCCTGCCTTGGAATCAGGTGGAGACATGCACACTGGTGACAGGAACTCAAGATCAATCTGCATCATTTCCAGTCTTAGAACAGGATTGGAGCACACCTTCCCACCTGCCATGGTGTAGGTCCCTGTAATTGTGAGACTCAGGGGCAACCCCGCTTAGCATCAGCCCTTGCAAGGAAAGGATCATCCCGCCCTCTAACGCTAGACAGCACAGTTATCCCTAAGCCAGAGCTCACATTTGGACCTCAAGACCTGATCCAGTTCTAAGGCTCATATTTTGGTCTGCTCTACAACCTGCCACAGATTGGATGCACGTCTGATTTGGATAGAGTACTTGTAGCTGTGGGACCCACTGTGGCATCAGCTTTAATAAGCAAGGCACTACTTTTGTCCACCTTGGCCAGCACAGTGTGACACAAGGCTTCATTCATTGGCAGTAAAACAGCAAAGCACAGAACTTTGATCTGAAACTTACTGACAAACTGGTAAAAACCTAATACTGGGCAGGTACTATGGCTTTATTTCCAGACTTACCTGTACACAGAGCCTCTGTCACAGGCCTGATGCCAGAGGAGACACTCAGTCCCAATCTACAGTATCAGGAATCTGCCCCATACCACCTCAAGCTGCTTGCAGTGGCTACAAGCCATGGACCAATGTCAGCGGTCACCAGCCTATAGCAGCTCTGGCCCTTCTGCTGGTATTGGTGGACTGACTCAGGGTGTGGCACAGTTCTACAGAGTTGGTAGCCACAGGTGTGGCAGAATCCTACAATGGCCAATCAGAGAACAGTTAGTACAGATGGGGCAATAAGTCACAGAAGTCTTCAGTCACAGAAAGACAGACTGTTCTTTTTTACATAGTTTTTGCTTTATTTTAAACAACATATCAACCATAGGTTTAGGACAAACCCGGACTAACGATGAAACAATATCAGTGGAGTAAAAGCCGACTTGTGCCAGTCCTGTACTTAGGGCACAACATAGTATCAAAAGACCAGAGGTGATTATAAGCTCAAATAAAATAAGCAACCTGTTTAGAGTTTCTGGAGAAACAGGCACAAACAAAGCCAGACTGTAAATACTGAAATAAGTATGTAATTTTTCAAAGCCTACATGTCAATGCAAACATCAGGATGCACCAAGACCTCTCAGGAAATCAAGACCTCGCTGAAATGTTTAAACAAGGTATCAGAATCAAACCAGATAATAATCAGTCTGGGATAAACTTCAGAGAGTGAATTTTAAAGTTGTTTTAAAGAATCTCAACAGGTTCAAGACAACACAGAAAAATGATTCAATATTCTAACAGAAAACAAGATGAAAGCAATTTTGAAAATTAAACAAATCTTTGAGCTGAAAAGTATACTCAGTGAAATTAAAAAATGTGATAGAAGGCACCAATAATGGGATAAATCAGAGGGGAAAAAGAAGATAAGTCAGCTTGAGAACAGGCTATTTGAAAGTCCAAAGCAGGGAGGGCAATCTTTTCAGTGAATGGTACAAGGAAAACTGGGTATTACAGGCAGACAAATAAAAATAGGCCCTTACCTCTCACCAGTTATAAAAATCAACTCAATTTGGATTAAAGACTTAAACGTAAGACCTGAAACAATGAAACTACTAGAAACAAATAGGATAGATACTCTGGGATGTTGGACTAGACAAGGATTTTTTTAGACAAGTGCCTAGAAGTATAAGAAATGAGCAAACAGTACACAAATGACTGTATCAAATTAGAAATGTTCTGCAGAGCAAAAGAAACAATCATCAGAGTGAAGAAACAACCACAAAATGAGAAAAAATTGCAAACTATACGTCCAAGATAATTTCATAATAATACCCACAAAGGAACCCAAAACTCTCAACAGAAAGAAAAAAAATAGGCTAATTAAAATGTGGGCAATAGACTTAAATACATATTTTTCTAATGAGGACACAAAAATGTTCAACAAGTATATGAACCATGGACCATCATTAACCAGAAAAAAAAAATCAGAAGCCACACTGAACTGTCAAGTCCCTTCAGTAAACAGAACTTTCATCAAATACACCCAAGGTAAAAAGGCTGGTGCCAGCGTGGTGAAAGTGACCCTTACACAACATTGTAAATGTTGTAAATAGCAATGTAAATTAGTTCAGTATTACGAAAAACTTTATGGATAGTTCTTTAAAACTTGAAAGTAGAACTACCTTAAAATCTAGAAATCCTGCTCTTGAGTACATATTCAAAGGAAATAAGAGTTTGTTAAGAAACATCCACACCCCCAAGTTCTTGATAGCACTATTCCAAAAGAAAAAAAAAAAAAAAAAAAGGAAACAACCAGTGCCTATCAACTGATGAATGGATAAAGAAAATGTAGCAAACATACACAATAATACACACTCAGCCTCTAAAAAAAAAAAATCCTGTCACTAGTGACACATGAGAGAGTGAAACCAGAGGTCATTGTTAAGTGAAACAAACCCACTCAGGAAGGTAAGCATTTCATGATCTCACTCATATTTGGAATATCAAAAGGTTCGTGTTCCACAAGTTGAGAGTACAATGGGGCATGTAGGTAGGAAGGCAGGGGTAGGGAGGGGAGATGCATAGCTACTGTTGATAAGTTGGATTAAATAGGAACAAGATTTTCTGATATCCAACTGCACCATAGGCTATAAATGTCCTGTGTATGTAAAAAAGCTAGAAGAGGAATTTTGAGAGTTTTCATCACAAAGAAATGATAAAAATTTGAGGTGACATATATCGTTTAGTTGACTT
>PVKB01007997.1:0-23311 GCA_004027205.1 Ctenodactylus gundi | reverse complement strand
ATCTCTTTGGGAATCTCATACATACACATCCTGAAAATGTACTCAGAGCTCCCAATTCATCTTTCAGTCCACCGTCTTAAAGATATTATTTATCTATTTTGTTTGTTTTGAGACAGGATCTCGCTCTGCAGCCCAGGCTGGTCCTGAACTCACTGGAGCCCAGGCTGGCCTTGGACTCATGGCAATCCTCCTGTCTCAGCCTCCCGAGTGCTGGGATTACAGGCGCCATCACGCCCAGGTTTTCTGTTTTGTTTTGTTTTTGAGAGTCTAACTGTGTAGCTGAAGGGGGTCTTGAAGTCACCATCCTTATGCCTCAGCCTCCTAAGCACTGGGATTACAGATTGTCAGCATGCCTGATATTTTTATTTGTTTGTCTGTTTTATTTTATTTATTGAGAAAGGGTCTTACTCTAGTCCAGGCCGGTCGTGAAGTGACTATGCAGTCTGACTCCAAACTCACGGCAAGTCGTCCGAGTGCTGGGGTTGCAGGTATGCGCCCCCACACTTGGCTGACTTTTATGTGGTGCTGCAGGGGTTGAACCCAGGGCCTTGCACATGCTAAGCAAGCACTCTAACCACTGAGATACTCCAGACCCCCTCCCCACAGGCACACATTTCCTTTTCTTACCTGTTCTTAGGACAAGTAGGTCAAGTAGTCTGGGGTGGGGTTGGCTTTAGCCCCTGTGGTTACTTTCTCATGCAGGACCTCCCATTGATCCAAATGCTCTGGGGCTGCCTGCGTTCCTGGGTGCTCCTGGGTTAAGGGCTGTGGGGACATCGGTAGGAGGAGGAATACTGCTTGACCTGTGACCCTGAGTTATCCCTGAGGAGTTAAGCTCCACTTTCCCCCTGGCACTATGAGGCTTATCCAGGTGAGCTCTAGGTAGGGTTCCCTTTTATCCCTTTTACCTCACTTCCCCAACAGAAGGGGAGAGGAAGCTGGCTTCTGGCTCAGCCCAGACAGTAGAAATGGTGCTTCCAACCCTCAACCAAAAGGATCGCTCACATCCAACACTTTCACCCCCACAGATCCCTCTTAGCCCTGGAGGTACCGAACCCAACCATTTTCCACTCTTACCTGCTTTAGACAGGTGGCAAAAGGTCTTTCCCACAACAGGCTGAGGCGGGACAGAGGACACAAGCTCTTTTGGCTTCTGACTCTAATTCCAACAGAATCAGGCCTAGGATGGCTGCCCTTTTTTCTTGAAAACCCCTCAGGCACCTGAGTCACCTGCAGCCTTTGGCGGGTCCAGCCTTCCGGCTGGCTGGACTGGCAGGTAGGAGGGGGAAGACTGTTGTGCGGTTGCCAGGGGCTCTGGGCAAACACTCTTCCCTCCCAGAGTCCCTCATTTGCCTCTGGTGTAACCTGGAAGTGTTACTGTGAGCAACTGCTGAGGGTGGGGATCCCCTGAGTTTCTGGGGCATACTACTACCACAGACTGAGGGGCCAGAAGTGGTAAGGGACTCTGGTCAGGAAGGAGTCGCACCCTAGGACTTTTGAGCCATTGTCCATTTCTTCCTTTGTGAAATAGTCGTATGACTGGAGTTTGTGAGCAAGTTTCAGAGGCCTGAGATATGGGGAAACCTTGAGTCTGCTGGGTGGCTTCTCAGGAATCCAGAATCGGGGCCCACAGGAAGGAGGACGTCATAGCTCTATCTTCTCCCCCATCAGCCTCAACAAGGACAAACATTTCCGCTCCAGACACTCAGCTAGGGTGGGGCTTGGATGACTTCCTCGGCTCAGGGCTGCGTGTGGGGGAGGGGAGGCCACTGGCTCAGCTGGGAGAACCCAGGCCCTATGCAGCCATGAGTCAGTGGTGAACTCAGCTCAATATCCTGACCCTTGCTAACCTAAGTGCCCTGGGGCTTGACCAGCTGGTTGCACCTCTCGGAGTTGCAGTACCTAGGTTACCTTCTCTCCACAGGTGGCTGCGTGTCAAGGATGCCAGAGGCTGTGAGGTTTAGTCAGAGCTGACACCTTGTCACCTGATCCCTCTCCGGGAATGATGGGATCGCCCTCTCTCAAGCTACATGTGGACTCTGGAAACTGTCGATGGAAGTGAGGATTTTGATTTTTGTTGTGATGGTGGGGATACAACTTTTTGTACTGAGCTAAATCCCTAGACTCTTTCTTTTTTTTCCCTTTCTTCCTTTCTTCCTTTTGTTATGGTACTGGAGATCTGGGGATACGTTGAGCTACATCCCAGAATCCACTGAGACAGAGTCTCAAGTTGCTAAATGCCCAGGCTAAGCTTAAATTTGTGAGCCTCCTGCCTCAGCCTCCCAGGGTGCTGGGATCACAGGCCTGCACAAGTCCTGGCTGGATTTTCCTTACTGACATGAGATTCCTCAGTCCTAGCCAAACTGATCCTGACCTATGAGCGTGTTGGGAGGGATTAGAAAGGCAGGGATTATGGGGGATGAATTCTGATCCCGCATCCGGAAGAAGGCAGAGCTAGGACTCGCAGACTCCTGCTGATGGCCTTTCTACCAGCTGAAGTTTTTCCCTGGTCTTGTTAGTAATTGGGCGGGGCTTCAGGTCTGGCTCCAGTTTCCATGGAAACACACAGGCTTCCCACTTCTCTGCCGCCGGCCTGGGCCTCATCTGACATCTGCTTCTCAGCCTGGCTTGGCCGGGCCTCAGCCTCTCCACCCCACCCCCTCTGGGCCCTGAGGCTCTGGCCTCCTCCACAGGCTTCTTCAAAAACCTGAGCTCTTTCCCTAAATTTCAGCTTCTGGGCAAACAAGCCTCCCGGGCTCTTGCCTCTCCCTCTCAGGCCTCTGTAGCCTTACGAGCTCCAAAGCCTGGCCGGGCCTTCCCCGACTAACCGACAGCTGCATCCTCCCCTTGTCCCAGCCCACTCATGGAGGCTCCAGGCCTGGTCGTCCACGGGCAGGCAGAGCTCTTTTCCTCAGCACTCCGGAGCCTTGTCAACAACCCTCAGTACAGGTGAGGGATTGGGCCCCGAGGGTGTGCGTGGGTTTCTAGCTGGCTGTGCAGGGCCTCACGATTCTGAGGAGGCCCAGGGTAAGGAGGTGGGGAATGAGACATTGGCCCTCCTCCCTGATGAACTCAGTCTGTCAGGAAGCAAGGCTAGAGGATGGCTATTTCCTGTGTCACTGGCATCAGTGAGAGCCCAGATGGGGGGCAGTGGGGGTGAGAGTCAGAGGCCCCCGGCTGAGCTCAGACAGAGCTCCTCAGGGGTGGAAAAGGAAGCCTCTTGGCTGTGGACCCTGAGAGATGAGATGTGACTTGATTCTCTCCCACAGAGCACTCAGCCAGGAGTGGGGGCCTCCCTTGTCTTGAAGATGCAAAGGAAGAAATGACTGTGTTCTGGAAACCGGGGATTCACAAAAGGAACAGAGCTCAAGGGACTGAGCCAGATTCCTAGACAAGGAGTAGTTTCAGAGAATTAATCACAAGCTAGGCATGTTGGTGCACACCTGTGATCCCGGCACTCAGGAGGCTGGATTGCCATGGGTCCAAGGCCAACCTGGGTCACATAGTTAGTTCAGCACCAGCCTAGACTGGACTTGACTACAGAGAAAGACCCTGCCTCAAAAATAAGCAAATAAATATACTTGCGAGGCTGAGGCAATAGAATTGTTATGAGTTCAAGGCCAGCCTGGGCTACATAGTGAGTTCAGGACCAGCGCGGACTGCACAGAAAGACCCTGTCTGAAAAATAAATAAAAATCAGGGATAGAGATTTCTGTGGACAGGGCTGGTCATGAGAACTAGAATGCTGCTTGTTCACTTGCTTTATTTTTTAAAATTTTATTTATTTGTTTATTTTTGAGTCAGGGTCTTGCTCTGTAGCCCAGGCTGCTCCTGAATTCACTATGTTTCACTATAGCCCAGGCTGACCTACTGAGTGCTAGAATTATAGGCATAAGCCACCACACCCAGCTTTATGTGGAGCTGGGGAATCAAACTCAGGGCCTTGTACTTTAATCACTGTGCCATTCCTCTAGCTCTATTTTTTTAAAAAAATTTTTTGTTTCTTTGAGATAGATGTTGTTCTGTAGTCCAGGCTGGCCTCAAACTCACAATTCTCCTGCCTTAGCCTCTGGAGTGCTGGGATCACAGACATGTGCCGCCATGTCCGTCTAATTTTTATGTGGTGCTGGGGAACTGAAGCCAGGGCCTTGTGTGTGCCAGGGAGTATTTTATTTATTTTTGTAACAATAATTTTATTATGGTAGAAAAATTTACATAACTTAAAATTTTGACTTTTTGGGGGTAAATACATGAATTCCAAATTCTCTAACACATTAGAAACATGGGACTTGGGGAATCAGTGAGCATCTAAGTCCACCCCTTTTTAGAGGTTCTCCCATTTCCTATCTGACCACTGCTTCTCTTTCTACCGTGTCATTTATTTTGGGGCCTTCTATGTCATTATTTTTGTGCATTTCATAAGAGGGGCACCCATCTATAGTCAGTTTTTAGTGCTTGGTCCATTTCACTGAACATTTTTTTTTTTTTGAGACAGGGTCTTGCTCTTAGCCCAGGCTGGTCCTGAACTCACCTCAATCCTCCTGTCTCAGCCCCCTGAGTGCTGGGATTACAAGCATGTGCCACCACGCCCAGCTTATGTGGTACTGGGGAATTGAACTCGAGTACTTTGTGCTTACTAGGCAAGTGCTTTAACCACTGAACCATTCCTCCAGCCCCTCATTGAACATTATTGACTCAAACTGTCTCCATTTTATTCAGATGCTTCGTATCTGTCTTTCTTTATGGCTGCGTAGTATTCTGTTGTATATAGATACCACGTCTTCATTAACCTTTTTTCTATGGATCGCAGGTAGGTTGTTTCCATGATTTGGCTATTACAAATGTGCTGCTATAAACATGGATATGCATGTGTCTTTTCGGTATGTGGGCTTTATTTCTTTTGGGGCTAGCGAGCATTTTAACCACGTGCTATTCTTCCAGCCCCAGCTTTTGTTGTCATTGTCATTTTTGTTGTTGCTTTAGTTTGTTTTGAGGCAGGGTCTTGCTCTGTAGTCATGGTCCTGAACTCACTGCGTAGCCCAGGCTGGCCTTGAACTCATGACAATCCTACCTCAGCCTCTCAAGTGCTGAGATTACAGGCATGTGCCTCCTCACCTGGCTCAGAATGCAGCTTCCTGTCCTCCCTGCTCAGACCTGGACTCATGATTATTGACTCCAAAATATGATTCCATGGGAAGGTCATAATCTGGCCTGAGTAGTAAGACCCCTTGGCCTTGAACCTGGAGTTTGGAGGCTCAAGGAAGTTCTAGATCTACCTCCTAGCTTGTTCAGAGGACCAGAGGCTGGGGCCGGAAGTGATCATGAAGATGGAAAATGTGGTCTGACCTCATCACAGTGTTATCACTGCCGTATCTGTGCACACTCCGCACCCACATCCCACACTCTCCTGCTTGGGGAGTGCTGAGAAAAGCTGAGTTTGCAGTTTGCAGCAGTGGAGGTGGAGCCAACAGCAGCTTTCCTTCCCTCAAGGCTGGGAGGTCACAGGGGGAGGGGAGCCAGTTTTGCACGCATCAGCCCTAGCACAAGTTACCTCCTATTCTGAGACCTGAAGTTGTGAATAAGAAACCTGAAATGCAAAGACAGAAATTCACAGCCAGGCGCAATGGTATAGGCATGTAAGTAATCCCAGAACTCTGGGAAGCTGAGGCAGGAGGATCACAGGTTTGAGCCCAGTTTGGGCAATGTAGCAACTTAGCAAGATCTTGTGTCAAAAAAAAAAAAAAAAACAAAAACAAAAATAGCGGGCTGGAGGAATAGCTCAGTGATTAAAGTGCCTGTCTAGCAAGTGCAAGACCCTGAGTTTGATTCCACTGCACCACACACACACCAGGCATGGTGGCACAAACGTGTAATCCCAGCACTGAGAAGTCTAAGGCAGGAGGAATGCCATGAATTGAAGGCCACCCTGGGCTCCATAGTGAGTTCAGGACAGCATGGACTACAGAGCAAGACCCTGTCTCAAAATAAATAAATAAATAAAATTTAAAAATTAGGCAGGGAGTGCTGGAGGAATAGTACAGTGGTTAGAATGCTTGCCTAGCAGGAACAAGGTCCTGAGTTTGATTGCCCCATACTACATAAACTGGGTATGGTGACACATGCCTGTAATCTCAGCATGCAGAAGGCTGAAGCAGGAGGGTTGCTAGGAGTTCAAGGTCAACCTGGACTACATAATTAGACCCTGTCTCAAAAAAAATAAAAATAAAAAGCTGGGAAGCTGGGCCCAATGGTAAAGGCCAGTACTTTGGGAAATTGAGGCAGAGAAATTGCCAACTTGAGCAATTTAGCAAGATCCTGTCTCAAAATCAAAAATAAAAGACAGGCCCAGAGAGACATGCCTATAATCCCAGTACTTTGGGAGGTTGAGACAGGAGGATTACCATGAGTTTGAGGCCTACCTGGCTACACAGTAAGTTTAGGACCAACTTGGGCTAGAGTAAGACCCTGTCTCAAAATAAATAAATAAAAGAAAAATGGGACTGTAGCTGCAGCTCAGTGTGAAGGCCTGGGCTCCATTCCAAGTACCACGAAAACAAACAACCCCAAAACAAAAAACCACAACCTCATAAGGTAGAGCAGAGACTAGAACTCAGACCTATGTGTCCCAGCTGAGCTGATACATTATAAATAAACTAGGCCCCAAGCCAAAAAGGCAGTGTCCACAGCACGCCCCAGGTCCTGGACTCCTCTCTCCTGGCTTTCTGCCCCTCTCTCCACAGTGACGTGTGCTTTGTGGTTGGTCAAGAAGGGCAGGAGGTATTTGCCCACCGGTGCTTGCTGGCCAGTAGATGCAACTTCTTCCAACGACTTCTGTGCATGGAGCCAGGCCCTGGGGTGACTAGTCCCGTGGTGCTAAGTACAGTTCCTGCTGAGGCCTTCCTGGCGGTGCTGGAGTTCCTGTATACCAACAGCCTCAAGCTGCACCGCCACTCTGTGAGCCCACTGAGCAGGGGTTTGCGTAGGAGAGGCTGGGGTTGACGAGGCAGGAGTGTCTCCATCATGCTATGGACTGAGGGACAAAGAAACTCCCTTCTGCTTCCCCATCCACCCACTCTGCAGGTGCTGGAGGTGTTAACCGCTGCTGTGGAGTATGGGCTGGAGGAACTGCGAGAGGTGAGTTTTTTGGGCTGCGGCACACACAGTAGTAGTTACAGTGCTTGCCTAACACGCAAAAGCCTTGGTTTTGATTCCCCAGCGTCACATAAAACTTAGCCAGGCGTAGTGGCACATGTCTCTAATTGCAGCACTCAGGAGGCTGAGGCAGGATTGTGGTTTGTGAGTTCAGGAGCAGTGTGGACTAAAGAGCAGTAATGTTGAGAGGGAGAGAGGGGTGGATTTATGCGCAAGGCCCTGTTTCTTGTCTCATGGGCTCATCTCAACCCTGCTTCATACAGTGTGTGTGTGTGACACGTTCCCTTCAATGTTAGAGTGTGCATGCAGCATGGTGTGAGCAGAGCCCATGAGAGACAAGGAAATGCAGGCAAAGGATGTGCACTCGCCCTGTGCGCTGGGCATGCGTGGGCTGGTGCTGAATGTCAAGCACATTTGTTTTCTTTTCTCTGGAGGAGATAAACACACGAGAGCACTTAGCCTAGCGGCACGGTGCAGCAGATGAGGGTAACCCATACAGAGGACTCCTGGAGAAAACATTTTTGCTGGATTTGGCAGAACAAAAATGACTTTGTTTAGAAGGGGACTGCAAAGATGGCATTAGGGTCAGAGGCAGCAAAGGAAGTAGTGGGACATTTGGTGTGACTGGATGAGGCATGTGGGGAGAGCCGGCAAGATGAGACAGGAGGGTGCTGGGGGTACACCTCAACAGTTACGGCACTTGCTCAGCAAGGGCAAAGCCCTGACTTTAATTTCCCAGCACCACATAAATGGGGCATAGTGGCACACACCTGTAATCTCAATACTTGGGAGACTATATAACTGAGTTCAGGACCAGCTTGGACTACAGAGTGACACTATCTCAAAAAAAAGGGGGGCGGGTGACTCATCTCCAAAGCTGCTCTTGGGATGGACCTGAGGTTCTGGTGTGGGGATACCTCTACACAGCTCACACCCCTTTCTGTTCCCAGTTGTGCCTTGAGTTTGTGCTGAAGGTGCTGGACGTGGAGTTGGTTTGTGAGGCCTTGCAGGTGGGTGTGGCTGGACAGGTGGGAGGTGTCTGGCTCGATTTGGGGTGCTGGGCTCCAGGTGTCAAAAGGCCCGAGCTTGGAACACCCTGGATACACGTGAGGAGGCAGAGGTCCTGCATGGATGTGTATGGGATAAATTCAATGTCTAGATACATGGGATCCCAGGTTCAGCACAGTGAGTTTCAGCAAAGACCTTAGGAGTAGGTACTCTTTGTTGGCCTTCTGTCATGGCTGGGAAAGGGGAAGAAGGGAGCGTGGAGCTGAAATGCTAGGCCTAGGCCCAGGTTTGGTGGAGACGGCATAGTGTCCTTCAAAGGACCCTTTCATGAGCATGTACCAGTGGGGAATTTCAGTGGGTTTAGTTTCCTGGGAGGCTATAAGGCCTTGTCAGCCTCCCCAGCTAAGGCCAAGGTCAGGCTTGCAGTGATGGTCCTGCGTGCAGGGCTGAGTGTCACGAGCTCACCGGTTTCCAACTTGACCTCCCTCTTTCTCTCCCAGGTGGCTGTAACCTTTGGCCTGACTAGGCTGCGGGGGCGGTGCATAGCACTCATAGAGACTCACAGCCAGGTAACGCCCCTCAGGATCTCGCTCCGTAATCCAAGCTGGTCCTGACCTCGTTATGGAGGCTGTCCTGGAACTCAGGGCAATCCTCCGGTCTCAGTCTCCCAAGCGCTGGCCGCCATGCCCAGTTAATGTGGTGCTGGAGAATTGAACCCAGGGCCTTGGGCTTGGTCGGCAGGTGCTTTAACCGCTGGGCTATTCCTTCAGCCCCCTACTCCTCTTCTTCATAGTCCTAACCCCATACAGCCCATTCTGCTCCCCACGCCCACTCCACCCAATGGCCGACCCGCAGGAGGCGCTCAGGACCCGCGGCTTCCTGGAGCTCTCGGCCGCCGCGCTGCTGCCTCTGCTGCGCAGCGACAAGCTCGGTGTGGACGAGGCCGAGCTGGTGGGGACCGTCCGGAGCTGGGCGCGCGTGGGCGCGGTGAGTGGGGCTGGCGGCGGCGACAGCAGCGCGGGCCGCAGGAGCCGGCACGGCCGCGGCGGGACAGGCGCTCCCTGCTTGCAGGCGGTGCTGGAGCGGCCTGTGGCGGAGGTGGTGGCCCCGGTGGTGCGAGAGCTGCGACTGGCTCTGCTGGCGCCGGCGGAGCTGAGCGCCCTGGAAGAACAGAACCGGCGCGAGCCGCTCATCCCGGTGAGGACGTGGGGACCAGGCTCAGCTCCACGCCGCAGCGTGCGACAGGGCGGGGGCGGGGGCGGGGGCGCCGCTCAGGCTCCTTGGAGTGAGGGGATTCTGCGGGACTCCGCGGTGACCGCCTGCTCCTCCAGGCGGAGCAGATCGCGGAGGCGTGGAAGTGCCACGCGCTGCGGAGAGGGGATGCGCGCGGCGTGCCGTGCCGCTGCCGGAAGGGCACCCTGCCCAGGGCGCACCACCGCTTTTTGGACCTGCCCTTCAAGCCCTTCAAATGACCCGAGGCCGTGACTTGCGAGGAGTTCCGGGGCTGCGCAAAGCTACCGCTTCCGCGGCTGGAGGAAGAGCGCGGGGGTCAGCGCGCCTGGCTGGCAAGCGCGAATCGCCGAGCTCGGCACGAGGACACTCGCGTGTTCCAGGGCATCTTGCAGGTGAGCGCAGGATTGGACTACCGCGAGACCCTGTCTTTAAAAACTACAGCTCCCAGCCAGCTCTGCGCTAAGAACGAGCTTCCGTTCCCGGCATGCCCTGGCAAGCCTGCAGCTGCGCCTTGTGCTTGGGGCATGGGTAGGGCGGGGCGGTGACGCGAGGGCTGGAACTTAGCCTCCATCCTCGGCAGAACACCCGTAACCACGGAGTTCTGCCCTCCAGTTCCTCATTCCGTTCCGTGCCCCGGGCATTCTTGTATGACACTCAGCTCTCCTGATTCTGACCCCGAGTCCCTACAGATGCCTCAGGCTCAGTACAAAATCCAGCTCCCCACTTTGCTGATCTCTGCCCCACCCCTGGACCTCTTCCTTTCCCGTCCTTGCTTTTTCTACATCTGCCTCCGGTCGTTACTGCCTTTTTTTTTTTTTTTTTAAACCTTGCGTACTGGGGAATGAACGCAGGGCTCTTGCCCTGAGCTATGTCCCCAGCGCCTTTTTATTGTGTGAGACTGGGTCGCATTGAGTTGCAAAGTTGCACAGGTCAGGATTGAATTTGGAATTCTTTCTCTTGCCTCAGTCTCCCACAATCCTAGGATTATAGGCCTGCGCCACCAGCCACATGTTATTAAGATCCTCTCCTGTCTCTGTCTCGCTCCTTTCTCTCCACCCCCCTACCATTCTTACCCACACTGGAGATCGCACACTAAGCTACATCCCTGCTCCTTTTAAAATTTTATATTTTCAGAGTCCCGCTAAGTCACTAAATTGCCCAGGCTGGCCTCAAACCAACTCAGCAATTCTCCTGCCTCAGCCTCCCAAGTAGTGCTGGGATTTACATGCCAGAGAATCCACTCAGGGCCTTGGGCTTGCTATGTAAATGCTGTAACTGCTGTGCTATTCCCACAGCCCTGCATATTTAGTTTTGATTTCTTTTGAGACAGGGTCTCGCAAGACAGGATCCCAAACTCACTATGTAGCCTAGGCTGACCTTGAACTCACAAGAATCCTGCCTCAGCCACCAGAGTGCTATGCCACCATGTCTGGCTTTTAGTTTTGATTTTGAGACGGAATCTTGCTGAATTTCCTAGGCTGAGCTTGAATTTGTGATCCTCCTGCTTCTGTCTCCCAGATTACTGTGGTGGCAGGCCTGTGCCACAAAGCCCAGATATTGCTTTTAGGTTTTTGTTTGTTTGTTTGAAGTAGAAAGTAAATTTATTGGGAGAAGTATAAACGGGAAAGTGAGGTAACAAGTAGGAGGAAGGGCAAAGGCGCCTTGCTTTTAGTTTCGATAGTCTAACCTGAGTAGGTTTATTTTTTTGTTTTGTTTTGTTTTTTTCTTACAACAAGGTTTTGCTCTATAGTCCAGGCTGGTTCTGAACTTAACTAGGCAGACCCCAGGCTGGCCTCGAACTCACAGCAGTTCTCCCAAGTACTGGGATTACGGGCCACCCGCCCAGCTCAGCCTGGTCAGTTTAGTACTTGGCAAGATCCTGTCATGTAATAAAAATAAAATGGGGGAGGGAGCATTGCTCAGAGCGAAGGATTTGTGTGTATGAGTGTTTGTTTCTTTTTCTTCCATCCTCCTGTCTTTTCTGCAGTGCTGGGTTTGAATTCAGGGCCTCTGCTCTGAGCTACATCTCCAGCACGTTTCATTGTTTGAGACGGGATCTTTGTAAATCACTAAACCGCCCAAGCTGGGCTTGAGGTTGCCTTTCTCAGGACTCGGGCTTCCAGCGGGCTGGGATTACAGAGTAAGGCCTTGGGTTTGACCCAAGTGCCACACACACATGGATAATAATACTTTTGATACCTCCTTATGACTTCCCAATAAAAAGACTGTATGGCTTAATCAACTGTCTCAAAAACCATCTCTTGCTATTCAGGGACAGCCCTTTCCATCAGACATGATCTCAGTAGTTGCTTACTTCATGGCAAAGGCAGTTTCTTTCAGTTGTCCTGACACCGGCTTTCAGTCAGAGGCGTGTGTGTTACCCCACATTAGAGTACTTTGTGGGGCTGCTAAACACAAATGTAATAATGAATGAGTTGAAATCTTTGTTTTTGTGTTTGTTTTTGAGACAGAATTTCACTCTGTATTTAGGCTAGATCTGAACTCCTTGAAGTCACTTCCAGTCCTTCTGCCTCAGCCTCTTGAGTATGGGATTACAAGCATGCATCACCACACGCAGTTTATATGATGCTAGGCAAGTACTTTTTTTTTTGGGGGGGGCAGGGTCTCATTCTGTAGTCCAAGTCAGTCCTGAGCTGACTATGTAGATGAGGCTGGCCTTGAACTCTTGGCAGTTCTCCTGCCTCAGCCTCCTGAGTGCTGGGATTACAGGCATGCACCACTTCCACCAGCTGCAGGCAAATACTTTAACTGCTGAGTTATCGCCCCAGGCTAACCCAGCTTTTTCTCAAACTAATCTTGATCCTAAGTTTTCCTCTATATGAAACATGGGAGAAGAAAAAAGTTAACAAAATATATTGTGCTGTCAGAAAAGTCCTGAGTACAATGGTCTATGTTTTTCTAAGGTTATTTGCATAAAGAATAAAGATCAGGGCTGGAGGAATGGCTCAGCGCTTTAACCGCTTGCCTAGCAAGTGCTAAGTGCTAAGTAGCTGAATTTGATTCCCCAGCACCACATAAGATGGGCGTGGTGGTGCATGCCTGTAATCCCAGCACCAGGGGGACTGAGGCAGGAGAATTGCCATGAGTCCAAGGCCAGCCTGGGCTACCTAGCGATACTCTGTCTCCAAAAAAAAAAAAAAAAAAAAAAAAAAACCAATCAGTAATATGTTGCCTGTTTTGTTAGAGAACCTTTCATCTTTCAGTGAGCTTCCTAATTCCTTGCTCGTAGAACGATCTGTCTTTATCTGGCAAAAAAGCGCATGGTGGTATATGCCCATAATCCCAGCACTTGGGAGGGTGAGGTGGGAGGATTGCTATGAGTTCATCCAAGGTCAGCCTGGCCTACCTAGTGAATTCAGGACCAGACTGGACTGCAGAGCGAGACAGTGTCTAACAAAACAAACAAGATGCTAATTTATTTACATTTTATTTTATCAATTTTATTTTGAGTCAGCATCTCACTCTGTAGTCTAGGCTGACGCTGAACTTATTATGTAGCCTTATGTGGCCTTAAACTCTAGGCACTCCTCCCTGAGTGCTAGGGTTATGGGTGTGTGACACCGCACCCTGCTCTAAGGTGCTGATTTAGATCCTAATCTGAATTAAATGTTAAGCCATGCAAGGAGATTTAAAGAGTGAAACAAGTGACTGGAGGAATGGCACAGCAGTTAAAGCATTTGCCTAGCAAGTACAAGGCCCAGCATTTGATTCCCCAGCACTACATAAAGCTGGGCGTGGTGGCGCACACCTGTAACCCCAGCACTCGGGAGGCTGAGCCAGGAAGATTGCCTTGAGTTCAGCCTGGGCTCCATAGTGAGTTCAGGACCAGCCTGGACTACAGAGCAAGACCCTGTCTCAAAAATATAAAATAAAGTAAAGAGTGAACAAGTGGAAGTGTGATGGTTACAAGATCAGGAGCATGGTGGGTGTGGGAGCACATCCCATCCAGTCTCTGATTTTCTCCTCCTCCTCCTCCTCCTCTTCCTCCTCCTCCTCCTCTTTCTTCTTCTTCAGACAGGGTCTCACTCTGTAGCCCAGGCTGGTCCTGAACTCACTGTTGTAGCCCAGGCTGGCCTTGGATTCAGAACTATCGACTGCCTCAGCCTCCAAGTGCTGGGATTACAGGAGTGCGCCATCACAACTGGCTTTATAAGGTGCTGGGAAATTGATCTCAGGGCCTTGTGCTAGCAAGGCAAGCTGTGCCATTCCTCCAGCCCGGATAATTTCTTTTGAGACAGGGTCGTGCTCTGTAGTGGTCCTGAACTCAGGATGTGGCCCATGTTGGCCTTAAACTCAAGGCTCCAGTAATGTTTTTGTTTTTAGAGACAGGGGCTCACTCTGTAGCCAGACTGGACCTGAACTCACTATGGGGCCCAGGCTGGTCTTGGACTCAAGGCATTCCTCCTGTCTCAGCCTCCTGAGTGCCAGGATTAGAGGCATGTGCCACCATGCCTGGTTTATGTGGTGCTAAGGAACTGAACTCAGGTACTTAGCACTTGCTAGGCAAGCCCGTTAACCACTGAGCCATTCCTCCAGCCCAAGGCTCCAATCATTTTTGTGGATGATCAGATTTGTGTATGGTCTTGCACTGTCATGGTGGATCACAACTTCTTGATGATTAATGAGCTCTGGATGTTTCTTTTTTGTTGTAGAGACAGTGTCTCACTCTGTAGTCCAAACTAGTTCTGAACTCAGTATGTAGTCCAGGCTAGCCTCGAACTCCAGGCAATCCTCTTGTTTCACCCTCTCCAGTACTGGGATTGGGTTGAAGGATGGCTAAACGGTTAAAGTGCTTGCTTTGGGAAGGCTAAGTATCTGAGTTCGATTCCCCTGGGTTTGACTCAGTCAGTGCATCTGTTAAGTCTTCATCAACCTCAGTGGTCCTAGGACCCCTGACCAAGGAGTGTTGTTGAGGCACTGGAGGAAAGACACGGCGCTTAGAGCACTTGACGAGCAAGCACAAAGGTCCTGAGCTCGCTTCCCCAGCACAACAGCTGGGTGTTGTGGCACATGCCTGTAATTCCAGCACTTGGGAAGCTGAGGCAGGAGGATTACTGTGAGTTCAAGGCCAATCTGGACTACATAGATGAGTGCAGGGCCGGCCTGGATTACAGAAAGAGACCTTGACCCAAAGGGAAAAAAAAGTGTTATTGAAATCGAAATGACCAGTACAGAACTTGAAGAACCATCTTTGGCGCTGATATTCTTGTGTTGTTTTCATAAACAGTACGCAATTTTTCATAAGGCCGACCAATGTTCTTCCCTGTGTGGAAGTAAAACAGTAAAATATGGCAAAGATCGTTCTTGTTTTTTCTTAAACAGGAACCCAGAACTGTCAGCTATCAAATTCCATTAATGAACTAGCGCCATCTGTTGCAAAAAGTGTGTCCTAACTTCTCTGACAACCCAACAGTTGCATTTTCCCTGATGCTAAATAGGTTTCCTGGTCTTGAACTCACTATGTGGCCCAACCTGAGCTCAGCCCCCTGTGCTGGGATTACAGTCGTGGGCGCTGCCCCACCCATTGTACATGGTCCATGGGAATCAAAACTTTGGTCTTGTGCTTGCTGGGGAAGCATTCTAACCACAGAACTATGGACTGTGCCCCCAGACCTAAATAGGTGTTCTGCTGGGCATGATGGCACACACCTGTCGTAGGAAGCTGACGTAGAGGACCATAAATTCTAGTCTGATCTGAAGTTTAGAGATAGACGTAAGAACACCTGTATCTCGAAATTAGAGAAAAGAGGTTATTCTGTAAGGAGCAAACGTTAACTGGCTCCTGCCATAACTAGGGGCTCAGACCTTACTATATGTGAGATGCTAGCCATATGTTCAATGTCAGGACCCATTGGTACCATACCTTTGAGCCCGAAACACCAGTATAACTCATAGTTTAGAAAAATGCTCAGGGATTATCTCATTTTACCACCAAATTTTGGCTATACAAGTACGGTGAGAAATGTGTGGGAATACCATAGGACCCTAAAATAACAACACTCACAATAAACTACAAGTGTAAAAAGTATACGTTCTGTTGTTGAACCATACATACAGCCTTGATAAACCAAGGCCTCAAAAAATTGAGTAAACACTCAGACTTGTTCCTCTCCACGGAAATCTTTAGTAAAAGGCGAAAGATTTATACGATCTGAAGAGAAACCAGAGTATGCATTGTCTTCTGCCAAGTACAAGCCTCAAGTAGCTGTAACTCCTACACACCAATGGTAGCTACTTACCCAAGAGACTTGATGATTTCCGCTGTTATTGAAGACAATTCTTTGGAAGACGTCTCCTTTTCAAGGTAGAAGGTAAGGCAAAAAGAAAAAGAAGGGCTGAACGTTTCAATTTAAGAAGTATCGTATGTGCAATGCATTGTGGGTATGTAAATACGACTGAGCCGACAGCCTCCAGTTTCCGGAGAGCTTTCTCGCCCGGCTCCGGGGCCCCCCGCGGATGTCAGACGCTCTGTGCAGCTAGAAAGGCTGATTCAGAAACACACCAGCTAAATATTCTCTTGAATTAAAGGCAAAACAAACACTGAGATGCAAATGTTTCCTAGCGTGCCTGGGCTTTCCGGGTTCGATCCTCGGGGGTGGGGGAATATGTGGAAAATATTTTCTAAAATTTTTTCTTAGGCTGTGAAGAGAACACTTTATTGGGAAAATTATAGAAGGGAAAAGAAAGAGAATAAAGCTTCTGCTAGCCAGAGGGGGTCCCGGAAATGTGGGTTGTGCCCCACCTTTTTTAAGACAAGTCTCACTTTGCAGCTCAGGCTGGCCTTGAACACTCCGCAATCCAACACTCAGTCTCAAAAAAACAAAAAGGTGGGACGTGGTGAGGGGGCGGGGCGTGGGGACGTAGTTCAGTTGGGAGGCCCTGGACTCCAGCCTCAGTACCGCTAAAAAGACAGACAAAAAAATTCTTTTGCGACAGTCTTGCTCTGTAGTCCAAACTGGTCCTGAATTTATGGGAGAAGCTAAGGCTGGCCTTGGACTCAGGACGATCCTCCTGCCTCAGCTTCCCTACTGCTGGGATTACAGGCGTGCGCCATTACGCCCAGTTTATGTGGTGCTGGGGAATCAAAGTCAGGGATTTAGCTCTTGACTTAGTGCTTGCTAGACAAGTGCTTTAACCACTGAGCCATTCCTCCAGCCCCGAATTTTTTTTTTTTTCTTTTGAGACAGGGTCTTGCTGTGTAGCCCAGGCTGGTCCTACACTCACCATGTGGCCCTGGCTGGCCTTGGATTCCTGGCAATCCTCCTGCCTCAGCCTCCTGAGTTCTGGGATTACAGGTGTGGGCTACCACACCCCGTGTATGTGGTTCTAGGGAATTGAGCTCAGGTGCTTAGCGCTTGCTTGCTGGCAAGCACTTTCACCACTGAGCTATTCCTTCAGACTGGAAAGATTTATTTTAGCTTGCAGTTTCAGAAGGTCTCTCGCAGTCCATTCATGGGCAGCTGGCAAAAGTAGAAGCACCTGGCAGAGGCTGGAGAATGGCTCGTGGCCGTGCACACAGAGACAAGTGAAGCAGAAGGAGCTGATTTCTGCAGACTCAGGCAAGATTAGGCTTCCCAGGAAAAAGCTGTAACATTTCTCCTTCCTTTATTTACTTCAAGCTGGCAGTTGTCACCACCCCCCCCCCTCCCCTGTCGACTTCCAGGACCAGCAGTCAATATCAACTACCTCAAAGTTCCACCCTGGGCCTTTCCCAATCTCAACAAGTTGGTATGTTGCATCCAGGTCAAACCCCAACTATCCCCCGCTTCCAGCCAGGCCCCACCTCTCAGCAGCACATGGTTCCCTAGGTATCCTACTACATCCACATACATGAGGCTTTCGGGGGACACTCCAGATCCAAACTGTAGGAGCAGCCTAAGACACTCTGGAAGCCGGGGATGACGAAAGCCTGGGAGCTTGACTTCACCCCAACAATATGGCAGGAAGGAGCCTTCGTATCTTGGCATGTAAAGCCAACAGGGAGTGCTCGGTTTATTATTTATGTACTTTGTGACACTGGGGATTGAACCGAGGGCCTTTGCATGGAGTTACATCCCCGGCCCATTTTATTTATTTTTTAATTTGAAGCTCCGGACTGGAAGCACAGCTTGGTGGTTAAAGCACTTGCCTAGCAATCACACAGCCTTGGGTTCAATTTCCCAGCACCATATAAACTGGGCATGGTGGCACATGTCTGTAATCTTAGCACTTGGGAGCTGAAGGAGGACAATCGTGAGTTCAAGGCAAGTATGGGCTACATACATAGTGAGCTCAGGACCAGTCTTGAGACCCTGTTTCATTAAAAAAAAAAAAAAAGAAAGAAAGAAAGAAAGAAAGGAAAAAAATTGAAGCCCAGCCTAGGGGCACAGGTTTGTAATCCCAGACTTCTTGGAGGCTGAAGGATCACAAGCTCTAGCCCAATCTGGCCAACTCAGTGATTTAGTGAGACCCTGTCTTAAAATCAAAAATCAAAAACGGCCTAGGGGTGTAGCTCAGTGTGAAGACTCTGGGGTCCCTCCCCAATACCACCCTCCCCCCCATCCCCAGTAGCAAAAAATACAAAACAAAAATAAAAAATAAAATTTGAGACAAAGTTTCACCAAGTTGCTAGGTTACCAGCCTGGGCTCCAACTTACTATCCTGTTTCAGCTTCCTAGAGCCCTAGAATTACAAGGGCTCACCGCCAGGCCCAGCAGGCCCAGCAGCTGTCAGCTTGTATTCAGTCAAATGGCAGAAGAATGAGGGGCAAACTGCCTACAAGAATTGTCTTGGCATGGAACTGAAGATATAAGCGATGAGTAGTACCAAGGGGCTGGAGGAACGGCTCAGCAGTTAAAGTGCTTGCCTAGTAAGCACTACAGAAGTGCTAAGTACGCAAGTTCGATTCCCCAGTCCACATAAACTGGGCATGGCGGCACACACCTGTAATCCCAGCACTCAGGAGGCTGAGGCCGGAGGATTGTCCTGAGGCCAAGGCCAGCCTGGGTTACTCAATAATATGTTCAGGACCAGCCTGGACTAGAGAGTGAGACCCTGATTCAAAAGAAAAAGACATATAAAAAGTGATGAGTACCACAGCAAGTAATATTTCTTCATTGTACTTCACACCAGAAAGTGAATGGGAAAGCCTTTCCTAAATGAGTTTATGAGAATGTGGCAAAGCAATCAGACCCAAAGAAATTGCCAATGGGTGCACGTAATTTGTAATTCCAATTGCAAGCCGAGTTGGGAGGTTTGTAAATTGAGGAGGCAGTCTTGCATTAAAAACCAAAACACGCAGTAGCTGGGTATAATCCTAGCACTTGAGAGACTGAGGCAGGAGGGTTGCAGACCGGCCTATACATACTGAACTCAGATGCAGACTGGGCCACAGAACAGCATGTTTAAAAACCAAAACACAAAAGGAAAGCAGAAAAGCCAAAACGCAGTAGATTCATGAAATATGACTGTAATTTCAGGCGAATGCCAACCAATTGGAATTTACCCTGTAACATAACAAAACACATATAAAGTAAGGTTTCTATTTCCTACTGGGCACGGTGGCGTACGCCTTTGATAATAACACTTACGTACAAAACAGTAATTAATAACAGCTTCTCTCTAACTTCAGAGTCCAACTGCTTTCATTTGACAGTAAAGTGCAGCCTCACTAAGTGTGAGACCTCAAAAAATTGGTTATTGACTCAGAATTGTTCCTCTCCACGGAAATCTTTAGTAAAAGGCGAAAGATTTATACGATCTGAAGAGAAACCAGAGCATACCTGAGGTCTCTCATTCCGACATTCAGGAGAAAAGTCTCACTTGTTGCGCTTATGGTTATGAGCCACTTGCTCCACACGCACTTGGCCATACTTCATATAGATCTCTGTTTATCGCAGACACTTCGCGCTACAATTGTGGAGAAATGCGGCAGGGAGAAAGTAAGTTTCTAAAAACTGCTTTCTCGCGGTGCACCATGGGTATGCAAATTAGGCGGCTGCGGGCTGGTTCCCGACGCCCCCTGCGGGACGCGCGTGCCTCGCCTGGGCCGCTGCGCCCCTCGTCGTCCCCGGCGGGCCGCCTCGCCGGCGCTCCTGCCGGCAGCTTCTCGGTTGGCTAGGGGCTGGCTTCCGGCGCGTCCTCCGCGCTCGCGGCGCCTCGGCCCGGAGCGGGCACGGCGAGCGCGCGGCTGCCGGCGCGCGGGCTGGAGGTGAGCGGCGAAGGCGGGCGGGCGGCGTCAGGGGCCGGCGTGGGCGCGAGCTGCGGGCCGGTGCTACCGCCGCGTCGGGGGAGGCCGCCGTGGGAGCGTGCGGGGTGTCCGGAGCCTGCGTGGCGTCAGGATCCCCAGACGGGCCGCGTCCGTGAGAGGCCCGGTCGTGTCCCGCGCAGCGGTTCACGCGCTTGCCTAGCACACGCGAAGCGCCGAGTTCGAGTCCGCAGCACCGCAGGCGCTGGGCGTGGGGACCTACGCCCGCCATCCCTGCGCTCGGGTGGCTGAGGCAGGAGGACGGGCCGCAGAGCGCCACCCTGACTGAGGAAAGAAAATCGGCTCTGGTTTGGTCTTGTGTCGCTGGTGAACACACTGGGGCTCACGGGGCGCGCCGCCCTGCCTGCGTGGCTGGCACAGGACCGCCTTCCCGGCCGCTGAGCCTCTGCGGTCCACCCGGAACTCCTTCATAAATGACCCGCACGTGCTGGGCCTCTCCAGCCCCAAACCCTCTCTCCTCTCCCTCTCTCTCTGTTGTGGTTAGGATCTGGAGTGTCCCCCAAAAGTCTCATGTATTTTGATGGAACCATGTGATGTTGGTGGATTGGGGTCTGGTCTGGAGGGGAGGATGGCAGTTAAGTTAGGATTAACGATGTGTAGTGGCCACACCTGGATGCAGCAGGGACTGGTTACTGGGCAGAGACCTGAAAGGATACATGAGCTGCACCTGCCTTCCTGGAGGACGGGGACTAGTCTCAACTAGCCTCAGCTTGTCTTCCTGTTGGTCCGGGGAAGCTGCCTCCACCTCTCTCTCTGCCAAGTACTTCAATTGTTGCCGGCCGCCCCTGAGTGGTTCGAGACTGTGAGCTAAAATAAACCTTTCCTTTCCTGAGTTTGTGGGTGTCAGGTATTGAGTCACAGCAACGCCAAAGTAACTAAGACACTCCTCTCTCTCTCTCTCTCCCTCCTCTCTCCTCTGTCTCCTCTCTCCCCTCCCTCCCCTCTCTCCCCTCTCTCCCCTTTTCTCTCTCTCCCCCCTCTCCTCTTTCTCCTCTCCTCTCTTTCTCCTCTCCTTTTTCTCCTCTGTCTTCTCTCTTCTCTTTCCTGTCTCCCTCCCTCCCCTCTCCCCTCTCTCTATTCTCTTATCTCCTCTTTCCTCTCTTCTGTCTCCTGTCCTCTCTATTCTCTCTCATCTCTCCTCTCTATCTCATTTCTCCTCTCTCAACTTTCTCTCTTGTCTATCCTCTCTCCTCTCTCTCTCTTCTTTCTCCTCTCTTTTCTGTCACCTCTCCTCTCCCATCTCTGTTCTCTCCTCTTTTCTTTCTCCTCTCTCCCCTCTCTCCTCTCACTCTCCAGTCTCCTGTCTCCTCTCCTCGCTCCTCTCTCCTCTCTTCTCCCCTCTCTCCCCTCTCTACTCTCCTCTCTCCCTCCTGTCTCTTCTCTCGCTCCTCTCCTCTGTCTACTCTCTCATTATTTTCTCTTTCCTCTCTATACTCTGTCCTCTCTCCTCTCTCTCCTCTCTCCTTTCTCTCTCCTCTCCCCTCTCCTCTTTCCTTTCTCCTCCCTCCCTTCTCTGTCTCCTCTCCTCCCTCCCTCCTGTCTCCTCTCTCTCTATTCTTTCCTCTCTGCTCTCTCTCTCATCTCCCTTATCCCCTCTCTCCTCTCTGACCCCTCTCTGCCCTCTCTCCTCCCTCTCCTCTCTCCCTCTCCTCTCCCCCTCTCCCCTCCCTCCTCTCCTCGTCTCCTCGTCTCCTCGTCTCCTCTATTCTTTCTTCTCTCTCTCCACGGTCTCCTCTGTTTTCTCTCTCCTGTCTCTTCTCTCCCCTCTCCTCTATCTTCCTTCTCCTCTCTGTTCTCTCCTCTTTCTCTCCTCTCCGTCCTCTCCGTCCTCTCCGTCCTCTCCGTCCTCTCCTCCTCTCCTGTCGACTCTCTCCTCTATTTTCTTTCTCCTCTCTATTCTGTGTCCTCTCCCCTCCTCTCTCCTCTCCTCCCTCTCTGCTCTCTCTCTATTCTCTCTCCTCTCTATCCTGCCTTTCCTCTCTCCTCTCTTTCCTCACCTCTCTCTCTTCTTTCTCCTCTCTCCTCTCTTCTCCTCTCCTCCTCTCCTCCTCTGATCTCTCACCCCTCTCTGCTCCCTCTCCTCTCTCCTCCCTCTCTCCCCTCTCCCCCTCTCTCCTCCCTCCTCTCTCTCCTCTCTCTGTTCTCTCTCCTCTCTCTCCAATGTCTCTCTCCTTTCTCCTCTTTCCATTCTCTCCTCTGCTCTCTCATCTCCTTTCATCTCTCATCTCTTTCACTATTCTCTCTCCTCTCTCTCCTCTGTCTCCTCTCTCCTCTCTCCTCTCTCTTCTCTCTCCTCTCTCTGTGCTCTTGCCTCTCCTCTATTTCCTCTCTCTCCTCTCTCCTCTCCTCTCTCTTCTCTCATTTCCCCTCCCTCCCTCCCTCCCTCTTTCTTCTCTCCCCTCTTCTTTCCTGTCTCCCTCTCTCCCTCCCTCTCTTTTCTTTCCCCTCTGCTCTCTCCTCTCATCTGTTTCTTCTGTCTCCTCTCTTCTCTCTCTTCTCTCCTTTCAACTCTGTCTTGTCTCTCTCTCCTCTGTCTCTCCTCTGTCCTCCTCTCCTTTCCCGTCTTTCTCCTCTCCTCTCTATTCTCTTTCTTCTCCTCTCCTATCTCTCTCCCTCCCTCTTTCCTCTTGCCTCTCCCCTCTCTCTCCTCTCCATTCTCTCTCATCTCCTCTTTCTTCTGTGTCCTGTCCTCTGTATTCTCTCTGTTCTCTCTCTTGTCTCTCTGTCCTCTCCTCTGTCTCATTTCTCTCTCCTCTCTGTACTCTCTTATCTCTCCTCTCTTTACTCTCCTGTCTCCTCTCTCCTCTCCTCTCTCCTTTTCTCCTCTATCCTCTCTTCTCTCTCACCTCTCTCCTCTCCCCTTTCCTGTCTCTCCTCTCTCTGTCCTGTCTCTCTCCTCGCTCCTCTCTTCTCCTTTCTCCTCCCCTCTCCTCTCTCTCTCCTCAATGTCCTCCCTCCTCTATTCTCTCTGTCCTCCCTCCTCTCCCTCCTCTCCCCTCCCTCTCCTGTCTCCTCTCTCACCCCTCTCTGCTCTCTCTCCTCTATTCTCCCTCCTCTCATCTCTCTCTCCTCTGTCTCCTCTCCTGTCCTTTCTCCTCTCTGACCCCTTTCTGCTCTCCTCCCTCTCCTCTTCCTCTATTCTCTCTCCTCTCTCTCCTCCACTGTCTGTCTCTCCTCTGTTTTCTGTCTCCTCTCGGTCCATTCTCTCCTCTCTCTACTTTGCTCTCTCTGTCCTCTCCTCTCTCCTCTGTCTGTGCTCTCCTCTCCGTTTCCTCTCTCCCACCTCTTCTCTCTCCCTCCTCTCCTCTCCCTCCTCTCTTTTCTCTCTCCTGTCTATTCTCTGTCCTCTCCTCCTCTCTCTGTCTCCTCTCTGACCCCTCTCTGCTCTCTCTCTGTTCTCTCCTCTCTATTCTCTCTTCTCTCTCCTCTCCTCTTTCCTCTCCCCTGTCTACTTTCTTCTCTCCCCTCTCTAGTCTCTCTCTCTTCTCTCTCCTCTTTCTCCTCTCTGTCCTCTCTTCTCTCCTCTCTCATCTCTCTCCTCTGTTCTCTCTACTCTCTACTCTCCTCTCCCCTCTCCTTTCTGTTCTCTCTCCTCCCTCTCCTCGGTCCCCTCTCCTCTCCTCTCCTCTCCTCTCCTCTCCTCTCCTCTCC